>QWTY01098230.1:0-12333 GCA_008033365.1 Pseudorectes ferrugineus
GGACGGGCGGCAGCGCGGGCCGGGGCCGCCGGGCCTCGCACCGCCCCGGCCGGGCTGCGCCGGGGACCGGGCCCGGCGGCTCCTCCCGTCCCCCGGGAACGGCGGCTCCCCCCGCCCATCCCCACGGCGGAACGGCCCGGTGCCCTCGGGAGGAGCCGGCCGGGTGGAGCGGGGGTCCGGCGGGGAGCCCCCCGCCCCGAGCCGTCCCGCGGCCCCGCCGGGCCGAGGGGGTCTCGGCGCTCGGGGGCTCGGAGGAGGCGGCGAGGCCGCGCGGTGCCCGGGGGTGCCCTCGCCCCGCCGCTCCCGGGCAGCGCCGAGGAGCAGTCGGGGCCAGGCTGCAGCACGGCGCCAGGCGCGGGGTGCGAGGCCTGGGGCGTCCCCGCTCCCGAGGAGTGCGAGCGGTGGTGACTAAAACCGTGCAGGACCGGAGCTGCCCGGGCAGCGCGGCCAGAGCCGGTCTGGAGGTGCACACCTTGCGCATGGCACGGCTTGCCCAGCCTGGCTGGCGTTCCTGTGGAGCACCTCACCACCCCCTCTGGAAGAGGTCCTGGCATTTTCTCCGCCACTGGTGAGCTCCTGGGCCTCTCGTGCATGGCTGTGTGTATAATCTCCGCAAGTCTTTTGGGTTTGCCTTCACCACCACACAGGCAGGCTGTCCCCCGCAGATGTGGGCAGCCCCTGATGCCCGGCGGCACAGAAGCCACACCATCTTGGGCGACCTTTGGCATCACCTGGAAGGCTTTGCTTCCCATCGAGGCTGGTGCTCCCTCCCAGCACTGCAGTCACATCCCAGCACCGGGACTCTCCCTTCTCGTGATCCCAGCCAGCTGCTGCCACAGCACACCATGGGGATGGTTGTCTTCCCAGTAACGGTGCTCACAGGGTTGGGAAACCGGCGCCTTGCAGTGCCCCTTTGTCACCGGCAGCCTTGGAACAGCAGCTCTTCCTGCAGCAAGGCAGCATCTTTGTTACTCACATCTCGAGAGTGGTTTTTACTGGGGCTGGGCTGGTGAAGATGGGGAGGTGAGCGGCCCTGTGCCTGCTCCCCTCGGCTGCACATGGGGACCACGGCTGAGGAAGTTGTCCTTTTCCAGATAAAACAACCAGGACAAATTCAATAGGAAATAAGTTCCTCTCTTCTGAGTGAACTTACTGTGGGTGGAGAAGAAGGAAATTAAACAATAGAAAAAACGTGTGGAGCTTGATATGGCAGGAAAATAAACCAAAATGCTGTTTGCCTCTGGCAGAATGGCTGAGCATCTTCCCTTTGCTTGTCAGTGCTCATTTTGGGCAAGGACAGTGAAGGCGAAGCTCATGTTTCCCAGTGCCCCTCCATGGCTGGGGCATCCATGTGTGGGGATGGGGAAGCCATGACCTCCCCATGCCGCCCAGCAGGGTCACCTCGCCCAGCCCCGGTACATGCCATAACACCCCAAATTTGTCTGCAGCCCCCAAATTTGTCCCTTCCAGCCTGGAGCTGCTGGCACAGGACACGGATGCTGATGGGGAAGCTCGCACACACAAAGCCTTTCCCGCTTCCTGTGCCTTTGGGAAGCTGGTGGGGCTGGTATGATTTTGTTTGGATGGGGATGGAAAATCCATCCCAGGCAAACAGACTTTCCCTTACAGGTTGTTTTGGGTTTTTCCCCCTCTTCCTGTGTGGCTCTGTCAGTACTCTAGAACAGGACATATTTAATACGCTGTTGGTGGTAATTTAAACTGAAGGAAAAAGACACCTCATAAGTCAGAACCCAGGCTGGAATGAAGAGGGAATGATTAATATTTTCTTCAGTAGTGTGTCATGGTGAAGTATGGCACAGCCGAGTGTGTCCCTGCTGCAGAGTGTCACTATCAGCACCTGCTCATCTCCTTCCACAGGCTTTTATAAGCAGGTTTGATTTTGGGATATGTCTGGGTGCTGGGCTGAGGATGGAGGGCTGTGGTCCCACCAAATATCCGATCTTGGCCAGCTTCTGACTGCGTGCTGGAGATGGAGCTGCTCTCTTGGCTCTTGGTGCTCTGGGGCAGGGTCATGGAGGGTTTTGCTTAAAAGGGTTTTTTTTGTGTAATTCTGCCTTCAAGATGTACCTTAATGGGTTGTGTTTTTATTTTTGGCTGTTGAGGTAGAGCCTGCCAGAATAAGGTTAGGACTCAAGACAAGAGAAACAAGATATTAAGTTCCTATGTCTTGTGTTTGCTTCATGGCCTGAGAGGACAGGGGTTTCCAGTCTATCTCATTGATGTTTCCAACCATTCCAACTTCAGGACCTCATGACAGCCCTTGACTTCCTTGTATGTGTTTCTGGCTGAGGTGGTGGCATTGCTTTGTGCCATTGTCAAGTGTACATTGGTGGTATTGGAACTTGACACTGAGTGGAGGGAAAATGTGATGCTGCTTTCTTGGAGACCATCCTACAAAGCTTGGGGGCTGTGACCAGTCTCCAGGTGCCAGTGGGAGATGGTGCCCCCCGTGCCTGCTCTGTGCCTGTCCCCAGGTGTGGAGGAGCAGGGCAGCCCTCGTGCCGGACTCCTGAAGGGCTGGATGAGTCACACCCTGAGGACATGGAGAGATGGCGGCCTGTAGCTTATGATTCACATTGTTTTCTTGCAAAGGCCACCGACTGTAGTCGCAGAGCTTGCAGAAGACAAATCAATATCAAGCTGTAAGTCCTGTGTGTGACTGTGGCTGGTGGCCAGGGGGCTGGGGTTGGGAGCGCCTCGGTCCCCATGTCCTCCCCAAAACCAGCAGGACCTTGCTGCAGCCTTTTGCTCCAGGAAGGGGACAGGATCTTCTGCACTACCTCCAGGTGGCACAAGCCTTCCTGAAGGGGTTTAGGAAGGTCAAGAGATCCTTAAATGGGAGGTATCCCAAGAGGAACTGCCCTGGTATTTATGGTGGGCATGCCCAGAGTTCAGCCCTGCTGCTGATCTGGTCAAAGCTGTGGAAATGGAGATTGTCTTGGAGGGATCAAGACTCTCTCCCAGGAGCTCTGCCCTGTTGTCCTGCTTCTGCCAGGGAACCCAAAATATCTTGGAATTTACATTCACTGATGTAAAGTAGGGAAGAAGTGTTTCCTGTCTCTGAGCTTGGGCATGTTGAGGGTTGGATGTACAGTGAGGGATGTCCAGCTTAGCTCCCTCTGCCATACAGGGAGATGTGTGTCTCACCCCGTAGCTCTGGGTATGGTTAGGAAGGATGACAGCCCCTAGGATGTCCCTGCTCCGCAGGGTAGCCTGATGCTCTCCTGGCTCTGCTTCCCATGCCTTGGCCTTGGCAAAACCCTTTTAGCTACTTGTCAGAACCCCACCAAGTATTCCCCTTCCTTCCCAACACTGTCTGCATCTTCACAGCCTTGTACAGCCCTGCAGCCCCAGAGCTTGGAGCTCTTAAAGAAAGGGGATGCATTAAAAAGTGTTAACTGCACAGACCTGAAGTATGGCTGCAAGTGCTGTCAGTGCCTGGACACGTGGCTCAGGCCATTTTCAGTCTGCTCCATCAGCCTTGATCCATCCCTTGCTGTGCTGGTACACTGCTGGTCTCGTGGATTTACATCAGAGAGTGGGATTGAGGCCAGGAGGGAAGGAGTCAGTGCAGGTGAGGCATGGCAGGTTGGTTCCTCAGGCATTTGCTTGCCTTGGAGCCTCTGCAGAGGAGAAGGAGAGGACAGGGCTGATGCTGGAGCAGGTAAACCAAAGCAACAGACTTCCCCTGGACATGCCATTAGGTTCTTGCAGCCTCAGACCTGGATCTGGAAATAGGGGAGGCAAGAGGCAGCAGCTGTGCTTGTTGGGGGCAAGTGTGGGCTTTGCCAGTGCTGTTCTAGGGGGTCAAAACAAAACAAAACAAATCTTGCAAGTGTTCCCTGTGCTCTGTGCCTGTTCCTGCTCCCTGTGTTTTCCCTGGGCTGCTGAGCCTTGCAGCCTCTGATACATTTTAAGGGTGACAAAGTTTGCATGCAGAGGTAATGTCTTTTATTAGCTTAACTAATACCTTTAGGAAAAAACAGATGTGCTCTTGGGCCTGAGGAATGCCTGCGCGGCCAAAATGTGTCTCTTTTTCCAACTGTGTCCATCGGTCTAATAAAAGATCTGACCTCCAGCCTGGCCCGGCCATGACCTTGGAGCATGCTGGCCCTGCCTGTGCGTCAGCGTGTGCTGCCCAGCCCTTCCCAAAGGACCTGCCACCCCGGGAGCCATCGCGGGAGCACACCCACGTCACGGCAGGGACTGCTCTGACTTCTCATTCAATACTGGCTGCCAGCACCTGGCCCTGCGGGTGCTTTGGGCTCCTGGCAGCGTCTGTCCTGGCAGACTGCAGGGAAGTGGAGCTCAGAGGCAGCTCAGCAAAGCACTGGGGCATCAGGCAGGATGGATGTGGTCTGGCAGGAGCATCCCGGGGAGCCCCTGGGAGGAGGGGGCAGCTCCATCCTTGCAGGGATTTCTCTGGAATGCGGGCACTGGCAGGGGGTCGGTTGCTCTCTGTGAGCTGGTTCATGCTGTGGTTTTATGGATTCTGCTTTGCAAAAGTGCTGGTTTCGGGCTGGGTTAGCCCTCGCAGGGCCGCCTGTGCTCCCCAGAACAGCTGGCACTTCTGTGGCAGGATGGCTCTGCCCTTCTACCAACTTGGGAAGCTGTCAAGAAAAGGAAGCAGCTGGCCCATCCCGTGGGGCTCGCAGTGCTGCCATGGCTGAGCACAGGGAATCGCTGCTGCCTCGAGGCTCCCTGGGATCCAGTGTCACCCTCACACTCGTGGGAGGACCAGCATCTCTGCAGGAGAAGTCTGACCAAGCCAAGTGTCAGAGGCAGCAAAAGGTGGCATCGAGGGGCTTTCAGTCTGTGTTTTTTTCGGTAGGAGTCCTCGTGCGACCTGCTGGTGAGAGGGCAGGCTGCCACTCCAGTGAAATATAAATATGCATGTGAGATTATTTTCCCCTCGTCCTTTTTCTTTTTAAAATACTTGGGATTCAGGCCCTGGTTATCCAGAAAGGCTCTTGGGTGCTTGGAAAGCCACAGGAACCGACACGGCACATTTCGAAGCAGGAAAACCCAATTCATTGAGTGGATTTTTTCCCCCTGCGAACCCACTTAAAATTCATGGAGAGTTTTGTCGGTAAGAACCTGTTTCAATTAACAGACAAAAGAAACTCTCCTCGTTAAGCGCCTCTTTCAATTAAGGTTTGGGAGAATTCCCCAAGCTCTGCTCCGAGGTTGTTCCCAAGGATTCAAGGACAAAAAATACCCCTGAGGAGGAGTCACCTGTGAAGGGCTTCAGCTTTTTTGGGGGGGCTGCAGCGGCACGACGCGAACCATAACCTGGCTGTGGGGTGTTAGGGTGTTTTCTTGGGATGGTGTTGGGGATCATCGGTGCTGGGGGATCAGCTGCCCAACCCAGTGTCCCTGGGGCGTAGGAAAGCTAATGACTGCTGCTAATTGCTGGCCTAGTTTGTGGAGGAGACCGATTTCGTGTGGGTGTTGGGAGGTGGAGAGGTGCTCTTCCAGATCAGGATGCTGAGCACAAGGAAGGTGGGAGCCACTGGTGCCCCAGGATCAGAAATGGGGTGAGCTCTGCAGGGGGTTCCTCTGTACAGCCTCACTGACAGGGCTGGGGCACCTCGGGGCTGGGGAAAGGGGTGGGAGATGGGGATTAGCGGGGACAGGACCTTGGGATGTGGGTTTAAGATGTGGGGTTTGCTAGAACTAGAAACCCTCCAGTTGGGCTTGCCAGCTGCTCTGCCATGAAAAGAAATTTTAATCATGGGTTTCCAGAAACCTCACCCAGTTTTTAGGGATTTGGATTTTTTTTAAAATTTATTCAGGTTTTTTTCTCCCCTAAAAATTCAGCATATACATGCCACACACTGAACCTTGATTTTCCATCCTTCTGCAGGCAATGAGCTGTTCTCGTGATTGTTTTTTTGAAGAAAACTTGAGAAAAACGTTACTTTTATCTTCTGCAGTAAAACTGAAGTGCTAACAGGGCTTTCTGGGTGAAAAAATGCTTCTTCCAGAGCTGGACACTTCGACTAAAAATAACTTTTTTTAAGTGAAAATTCTGAACCACTTTCACTGGGCTCATTGCTCATACTGGTTTCTTTCCCCCAGGAGCAGGAAGGGGGTGGGCAGGCAGAGCCAGAGGTTTATTTCCAGAGGGGAGTGAGGTGTCAAGGGGAAGCTTGGTTCAGCAATCCAGGTGAATGCTCCAACTGCTCATATCTGGCCAGGCTCTATAAATCAGATCTTAAAAAACAAAGAGTTGAGAAAAAGGGAGGATTTTCCTGCCGAAGTCCTCCTGGGGTGGAAATTCTCCAGACCTTATAAATCATGGGTGAGTTTTCCTGATACTCCCTTGTGTTTGGTCATATCCAGCCTGTGCATGAAGGGGAGAAGCCGAGCCAGGTGGGTTTGCAGTGGGAGCAGCATCAGGGGCTGCCTGTCACTGCCTGTCTCAAGGTCAGCTGCTGGGGCTGCTGTTGTCCATTTTTAACTTGGCACCTCTTGCGCGCCGGCGGAAGGCTGGTGTCCTCAGGAAAGCAGCACTGGGATTGTCCCTCTCCCAGAGCAGGGTGTTTTTCTCCCTGGTAGGTTGTAACTACTGTTTGCAAAGCCCTTAAGCAGCCTGTGTAATCTACCACTAAGACGCTCCTTATCTGGCATTACAAAACCTCCGGAGAGTGGGTGACTGGGACAAGCTCCTTGCTGCTCCTCTGTGTCCTTCTCTGTGTTTTCCCCTCTCTGTCTGCTCCACATCCCTCTCCCCTGCCCAGACACCCTGGCTTTGCAGCTTGGCAGGAGGCAAATGGATGTCCCTACAGCTCATCCCTCTGTCCAAGTCCCTATGGCCCATCCTAAAGGCTCACCCAGGCTGTCAGGACATGGGGATCACCAGGAAAAGCTCTTAGTTTTGCAGTGGCTGAAGTTTTTGTGCCAGGTTTCTCCTCCTGGGCTGCTATGGCTTTGTCTCCTGTGGCGCAGGGCTTGTGTCCCAGCTCCAGGAGCATCCTGGTGGGATCATCACACCACCACGCACCACAGTAAAGGAGATCATCTCCCAATTGTGCCTTCTCTTGGTCAGTGGGTCCAGCCCTGGCTGGGGAGGGAGGAGATGGGGACAGGGACAGACAGTGGTCCTTTGCACCCTGAGATAGCTCTTTTCCCTTGCCAGTGCTTCCAGCTGTCTGCAGATATTTCCAGTCGTGGCTGGGATCACTGTCATTTAGAGCTGATAAAGGCAGCAGTGCAGAGGTGGGTGTTTAAAGGCCATTTTTTCATGCCAGTTACTTTTCATTTTCAAAGCAACCTCCCCTGTCTTGAGCTTGCAGTTGTCTCTTGAATAATGTGATGGCATTAATCTCCTCTCTAAGGATGTGCTTAGCTCAGTGGTTTTAGATCTGTAGCCCTCTAAATATTACCAGTGAGTGAAGGGGATTCCCTCTAGAGGGAACTTAAACCTATTAATAATAATTTGGCTGCCTTTTGTGCATCTTTTACAGGTTGTGCTGATTCCCAGGGCTGCAGGGCACCAGTTGGTGATCGCTGGGGATGCTGGTGAGGGTGCGTGAGGTGTGGGAGAGACAGAAGGTGGGGTTGGATATGCACTATCTGCCTGCTGGGGGCCTGAGTCCCAGCCTGGCCAAATTTAGACCTTCCAGTAGCCTTTTGCCTTCAAGTGGGCGATGCAGCAGATGTGTAGGTGGGGCTGATCCGTCCACATTCCCCGCAGTGGTCAGATAGGGGAAGTGTTGGAGCGAGCGGGAGTGATTGCGAATCGCTGAGCTGTGCAATGCAATTTAGCATCCTGCCTCTAAATCCTCCTCCATCCACGCTTAACCCCCAGGGCTGGCTTACATGGAGAAGTGGAGCTGGCATGGCGGTGACGAGGTGATTACCCAGCAGTGGTGGGTCTCTCCCTGTAGTGATGAGGAGTGAGGAGCAAGGGTGCCCACCCAAAGGGTGCCAGCAGGAGAGGAGCAGGGTGACCCGTCTGGCTGTGACGTTTAGGATGTGGCTTCATCTCTGTGCATTGAATCTTGGAGGTTTGGGAACTACTAGGGGCCAAGGTTCTTGCACAAAATCTTGGAATATCTTCTGCATGATGGTGGATGCCTGCTCCTCCCTTTCAGCCCTTTTCCAAAGTGGTGCAAGGGAAATGTGTGAGCAATTTCTTACTCTGTCACACCCGTGGTTTTGAGCTCACCTCCTGTCTCTGGGCCATGGGCTTGGGACAGTTGATTTATCCAACAGCTGGGACTTGTGAACTGCCTGATCTTCACTGCTTGCACCTGCGGCCAGACCTATTCCACCCCCCAATAAATCAAACCCTGCTGTGGTTGTCTTCTGGGATCACTGACCCTTCCCTCTCCTCCGGATCTGCTTGCACTTCCTTGCTTATATTTAATCCTCCCATTGCATCCCTGCAAAATCTCACCAGTATTTAAAGGAAGAGTGCTGTAAGCCACTAATGGAGATGGTTTCATTCCCTCTCATCCCATCCAGTGCCTCCCTGACTTTCTGGGGTGCAGTGGTTCCCCAGGAAGTATTTGTGGAAAATAACTCTGGGCAGGGGGAAACCACTGTCCCCAAACTGCACCCGGTTTTGAAAAGCTTTTCAACCATTTTCCCTTCGTCCTGCGGCTCTCTTAGATTTGAAGAGGTAAAGGTACTTCAGTAAAGCTGATAGTAAAGGGCTTCCCTGTCCCCATGTTGTGCTCCCTGCCTGTCCTCGGGTCGGATCTGGCTCCGCAGGGTGCTCTGGGCTCCCAGCCACGCCGGGAAGCTGCTTGGATGCTGATTGTGTTTGTCAGGGCAGCCGGATTAAGAGCACGGTGGCTAAGCCTCCTCACTGAGCCTCCTCTCCAGTGGAGTCTGTGCCAGGGCATTGCTCAGAAACCCACGAGGAAAGGGCATTTTCCAGGACTCTTTCTCCTGGGGTCCTTGATGTGCGGCTGTGGCTGAGCACCCACCTGGTGATGGGAGCCTGCCAGCACCGTTTCTGGGGGCCTGAGGTGTGTGTGTGGGACTCAGGCTGACATTTCCAGCTGGTGCCTTTTAAATAACCACTGTGGTTTTAAAAGGCACCTGAGCAGCGTCTAAAAATCAGGTTAAAAGGAAGTTTGACCCCGGCTGTCACCTTGCTAGGTCTTGTGGTTTTTTAAATTTTACCATCTTGTTTCCCTTTTTGTTTTAGAAAAGCTGGGTCTCAAGGACTTCTTTTGTGCTTTTGGGCATGAACCTGCTTCCTTCCCTGGCAATGAGCTGTCAGCTCTCCCACCACTGCCGGGGATGTTCAGGGGTTTGCTGGGCAGGATGCAGCCAGCACCCACTTGCACGGGGAAAGCCCTGGGCAGGAGCATCCCCACCTGGCAGCATTGCCCCAAAGCCCTTGGCATCCTCCCCATGGAGGATTTGCTCCGGCAGTGAACCGGCAGAGCAGGATTCCTGCCTGCTTCCTGCCACACTGGCAGCTGCCTGGGGCGGGATGCTGCCTGTCCCAGTCCCAGCTCGCACCTGGCTGCTCCAGGGGTCCGGTGCTGGCCCCCTGCCTGGGCAGGCTTTGACGTGGCAGCCTGGGGAGACTCAGCCGGCGTCTGGCTGGAGATGCTGTCTCCAAAGCCTGGTTATTAAGTACTGTAATTAAAAGCTCTTAGGAGAGAATGGACTAATGAAGCGCCCTTGGAGATGGCAGGTGATGTAGGTGCAGAGCCCTATTCCCTGTTTCATGGAGGATGGTGCAGGGATGGACACACAGTCCTGCCCATCAGCTGCTGGCTCCAGCGCTTGGCATCAAACTCACTGCTGCCATTTGCCCGCCCATCGCTGTGGGAATGCAGCTGCCAGCACCCACCACTCCTGGCAGATGAAAGAAACGGAGAGGGAGTGGGATGGCACAGCCAGGGTGCTGGATAATGCATTCCCAGCTCTCTGCATCCCTAGGGATGGTAAGCAGGCAGGGGAGCGTCCCTCTGCACAAGCACATCCCTAACATCAGCAGACCTGGAGAAGTGCCCTGTCCCAAAGCCCCAGCAGGGCTGTTGTCCCGGGGATGCTGGAGGGGCAGAAGGAGTGAGGTGGAACAGGCAGGACACACCTCGAGGAAGCTAAGGAAAGAAGGTGCATCCTCTCTTGGTCGTGCCTGGAGATCATCCATGTGCATGAAGATAAATTACAAATCAATAAACCGAGGTGTTCCACCATGCCCAGCACAGCGGGCAAGGGGAGGTTGCTGGTGTGGCGTGGATGGTGAAGGAGCAGACAGTGGTGGAGGTGGAAGGAGACTGGCTGCCAGCAGCACCTACGGAGGCCTGGCTGAAGCAGTGCCATGTCGACAGGGTTGGGAAGCACTGCCTGGAGTGGGAGTTGCTGCTGGGAAGGGCAGGGATGACAGGATTACCCTGCCAAGCCCCAGCCTGTAATCCACAGTGCCGCTCAGCCAGCCACGTTTAATCCTGTTAGGAGCCCGGCTGGTGTCAGCAGGGAGGGTGCTCAGCCACAGATCTGGCAGGGCACAGGGAGCTCTCCCTGGGAGGAGCAGGGACTCCTGCCCTTGTCCCCAGCACTGGTAGTGAGTTTGGAGACAGTGCTGCAAGCCACTTTTTTTCCTTAAATACATTGGCCACATCAGTCTGTCCCCCAGGTGGCTTCACCTCCTGGCAAGCAGTGCTCATTGTTTTCCTTTTCTTTTTTCAAAAGAGCCTTTCACAGGGAAGGGAAAAATATTCCCAAGGTCCCTTTGGCTCCACGTGGACACTCCCGCATGCCCATCTCGGTGACCTTGGCTGGCGGCTCCTGGCTCGGCCTTGAGCCGCCCGGCTGGCCGGCTGCCCGTGTCCCTCCCGTGTCCCTCCCTGCCAGCCGAGCTGGGCCATGGGGGGCTCAGACCTCCCCCCATTCTCCTCGGCACAGCGCGGCTCCCACTGGGCACAGGGAGGAACAGGGCTCCTTCTCCAGCTGCTTGAGATACCAGGGATTCACAGGGGGCTGGGGGCTCCCCTCTGTAGCACCTGGTGATGCACGTGCCCTCTCATCCCCCCTCTCTCTCTCAGGGCACTGTGTGGAGCCGGGGAACCAGGGACCCACCATGCCCACATTCCCACCACAACCCGCGCCGAGGCCGCCCGCCGCCCCCTCGCCCCACTGAGGCCATGGAGCTGCTGCTGCCGCTGCTGCCATCACCACAGGAATTTCGGCTCGGCAAGGGGACTCTCGGTGCCTCTGCCATGGTGACATGAAGCAGACGGCGAGGGACGCCCGACTGCTGAAGGGGAGAGAGCCCGCACAGGCGGCCTGCTAGTATTTTAATTTATTAGTAGTATTCAATTTGATTTTACCTAATTTTTTATTGGTTGGTTGGTTGCTTCTTCCCCTCCCCGGGGCTCGTGAGGGGAGGGGGCGGGCAGGGGAGAGGGGCCCCACCTCACCCAGCGGATGCAAGGATGACTGTGCTGGCCAGGGCCCGGCGGGGTATCTGGCAGCTCTCTCCGCAGGTGGTGTTGCTCCTGCTCTTTGCCTTCTGCCTGCTCAGTGTTTTCGTCTCTGCTTATTATTTATATGGGTGGAAAAGGGGCTTGGAGCCCTCTGGGGACGTGGCGGGGCCGGACTGCGACGAGCCCAAGGTCGCCCCTTCCCGCTTGCTGCCACTGAAGACCCTCAAGGTGGCCGACTCCTCCCGCACGGACCCCTTGGTGCTGGTATTCGTGGAGAGCCTCTACTCCCAGCTGGGCCAGGAGATCGTGGCCATTTTGGAGTCCAGTCGCTTCAAATACAGGACAGAGATTGCCCCGGGGAAGGGGGACATGCCCACGCTGACCGACAAGGACCGGGGACGCTTTGCCCTCATCATCTACGAGAACATCCTCAAGTATGTCAACCTGGACGCCTGGAACCGGGAGCTGCTGGACAAGTACTGCGTGGAGTACGGCGTGGGCATCATCGGCTTCTTCAAGGTAAGGGGGTACACGGGGAAAACCAAGATCCCACGGCCAGGCCGGATGTGAGCCCTGGTGTCCTGCTGCCCCACAGGGACTTTGTCCTCCCCATGCTTTCTGCAAGCAGCATGAGTTGGTGTGGGGCACAAGCTTCTAGCAGAGGGCACCATGTTAGCTCTCTCCCTTTGGAAGGGCTGTGTGGCCTTTGGAGGTTTTGAGGGAAAAAACGCTTCCGGGATCAGTCCAGTTGTTTTTAGCACTTGTTTTGTAGCAGTGACCCTTGCTGGGGTTTGCCAAAAGCATGAACAGGTATTTTACTCTGCAGCCCTTCTCCTGCCAAGGGCTCCTGATGCCTTACGTTTTAGCTTTTATATTTTTTAAATTCTGTATTCCCAGTGTGTAACTCTGAAGT
>QWTY01098245.1:0-14392 GCA_008033365.1 Pseudorectes ferrugineus
CCTACCCCGGCCGCCGCGGAGATGCGGATTTAAGGCCCTGTGGGTGTCCATGCTGACCATGGGGCTCAGTGATAAGGGAGAGGGCAGCTAAAATACCCTCTGGAGCACGGAGGGCCTCTCTCGAGACTCAGAGCGAAACCCTGCACCTCGCAGTTTTGCCACTCAGTTTCTTTGTGGCAGGGTCGGGACACGTGGGGAAAAAAATAGAGTGTTTTTCGGTTTTTTACTCAATGATACGTTTTTATTTCAAGAGCTGTTTGTGCTCGGCTGCTTCTCTCCAGATCTGAAACTCGAGATTGGAAAATGGTACAAAGCTTTTAGAAAGGGAGCAGAAGGGGGAAGGTGCTGGGTCTCTGCTCGGGTGCGAGCCTGCAGGAGCTCGAAGCTCGGAGCAGTTGCACCAATTGAGTTTCCTATCCGGAGCTCTTAATAATTGGGAGCACCTTTTAACGCGGCTCCAGCCTTGAGAGGTCTTTAACGTGCTCGTGAATCATTTATGGGCGGCAGCAGCTCTGCCTGATGGGCTCTTGGGTGCCAGCGGAGGCTGCGGGGGTGTTTGGGGGCTCTGTGGTGTTGCTGGCCCCTTTCTCACTGCCCTGTGGAGATGGAGAGGAAAAGCTGGGGCTCGTCGTGCTCAGGGTGATGGGTGTGATGGGTGCTCATGGGGTCCCACTCCCTGCCCCACACCCTTGGCTGGCTCAGAGCTGCTTTCTCCTCCAGCTGAGCTGTGCCAGCCTGAGGCACTGTTATTCCGGTAATGTCCCTTCCCCCAGTGCCAACAAGCTCGGGGAGAGAGATCCTGATCCTTCTCCAAGCATCCGTGAACCCACTGCATACACCCCCTCCAGCCAGGGCTGCTCTGCAGGGTTGTCTCTGCTGTCTCGTGCAATGGTTGTGCTTGGCTGTCCCAGTTTTGCTCACTGGGCCTTGCTGAGGGTCCCTTTGTGTTGCTTGGACCATCCCAGCGTGTCCTGCGGTGACGCCTTGTATGAACCACATCACTTTTTCCGTCACTTTCTTCCTTGGGTGTGCTTCCTCGGGTCAGTGATTCGCCCTGGGGCTGGGAGCCAGCGCTGGTCACCTTCCTTGTGCCTTGTCTGGGTGAAGGCTCAAACCTTGTCCCAGTTGCTCCCCAGTGACCCCAACACATCTGCCCTCTTGGGAGAGGGTGGGGCCTTCACCCCCCTGCTGCTGTTGGAGCACAGGCTGTGTCTCTCGCTGCTGGATGGTGACCCTCAGTGGTCAAGAGCTTTGGGAGGGGAGATGGTGATAGTGGGGGATCTCTTCTTATCACCCAGACCAGGAGATCCTCGCTCCACGCCCTGCCCATTTATTGCTCCCTGTGGGTCAGCAGTGGCAGCATCCCTGATGCATGGAGATCTTTTCCAGCCTGAAGTGACACCGAGCTGCCCCCAGGACCCTTCTTCCAGCCCAAAGCACAGCTCCTACCAAGCTCAGGACGTGCTCGTGGCTGCCAAGTCCCGTGCCTGTCACCCCCCACCGCTGTCACCCGCCTTGTCCCCACAACAGGGCACGCACTCAGCCATCCCCTCACATCAGCTCCGCACGTCGCCTCTCACTTCCCTTTTCTGCCCCCAGGACAAAGCCATCACGTCCACCCTGAGTGTCCAAGGACTGGGCTGAGGCTCCCTGGGGACCCACAGCCGAGCTGTGCCCTGCGATGGGGCGGCTGATGCCAGGGCTGCGGGGCAGGGAGCTGTGCCCTGGTGGCAGAGCCCTCCATGCCAGGGCTGGGGGGTGACAGGGACCTGGGGCTGTGGGGATCTAGAGGCCAGGCTTGTGGCAGGCTGTGTCTGGATGGAGGCGCCGTCTGGCCCGTTCTCACACTGAGCACGCCAGCTCCAGAGGGCTTGGGTGCCAGCACCGAGCACGTGGTGAGCTGGAAAACACCTTCCCAGCAGCGTCCACTGGGGATTTCTCCGCCTGGCACGGGATAAGGCTCCCGGTGGCTCAGGATCCGTGCTCGGGGGGTGGTTGCTGCCCCCAGCCTGTGTGGCAAAGGAGCCTTGAGCCCTCGGGGGTCGCTGCCCTCCTCCTCCTCCCGCTCAATGCCAAATGTGCTGATGCACAGAGCCGTGACCGGCGCTCCGGCCGCGCCGCGTGACCGTGACTGGACAGCAGGTGCCCGCCGGGCTGTGCCAGCTCCCCCAGGACTGAGTCACCTCGGGGGAGGCCGGTCCAGCCGTCCACCCTCTCTGCATGGGGAGCGATACCAGGACTTTAAACGTGCTGCAAACATGCTCTGCTGGGAAGCATGGAGATCTGGGGTGTGATGGGGGCAGTTGGGGATGGGATTTTGGGATCGGGGTGTAAGAGTTTGGCTCCAATTTCTGTGCTTCAGGCTGTGCTGGCTCTCACCCCTCAGAACCATTCCCAGAGCTGGAGAAGGCTGAGGGTGCCCCAGGGATTGCTGTGACCCCAGCATGTTCCCATTCCCAGCTCTCCAGAGCAGCTGGCATCTCGGGCTCATTGCTGGCTGCCCTGGGAGGAAAACAAACAGAGTCTCCAGCTCCCCAGTGGGATGGAAAGTTTTGCTTGCTGGGGCTGGCACTCTCCCAGTTCAGCAGCTATGAAATACCCGGCGAGGCGCTCGTGTTCCGTGCCTGCTCTTCCTGGGTGTCTCTCTTCCCAAGAGCTTTGCCTGGGAGCAGCAGGGGAGAACTCCCTGCCTGGGGCTTCTCCTCCTCCTGCTGCCCTGTGCCAGCGGCTGATCCCTGTCCCTGGTGTCCAGCCACCTGCAGCCCTGTCCCCAAGGTCTAGGGAGCACTGAGCTCAGCTCTCCCTCTCCCGGGATGCTCCTGCAGCCCTTGCCTGCTTTCCCATGCGTGGTTGTTCATCGCAGCCTCTCCCCGCAGGAGGAATTCGGCCGTGTCCCGGGGCTGCCGTGCGTGAAGGACGGAGGCAGAGGAAGGCTGCCGGGGGTGTTTGCCGTCGCTGTGCAGGATCCCTGTCACTCTTATGAGGTGAGGAGACCCTCGTGGGGACCAGCACTGGCTGAGCCCCCAGGGGAAATTTGGGAGTTGATTGCTCTCAGCTTTGGTGCTGGAGAGGGAGCCCAGCTCCCATTTTAATGCAGGAGCAGGAGGCTATCACGTGGCCCAGGAGCTGATGGAGAGCAGCAATTCCAGCTAGTGCTGCCGACTCCAGGCTTTCCCAACCCTGGGGAGCTGGTTCTGGACTCCTGCATCCCATGAAGCTGATCCCTTGGGCACTCCATGGTCCTAAAGCCAGGCTTTGCTTGTGCTGTAGTGTAAGGGGAGGGTTGTGTTCAGGACTCCAAGTGCTGAGGGAGCTGCAAAAGTGTCCCTGTCCCTGACTCTTGCTTTGGGAATGGGATCCTGTTGCAGAGGGGGCTGGTGAGACCTCAGTCACTCATCTGGTTGCTCAAGTGACGTTGCCTAAGGAGAGCAGAGCTGTAGGAGTCTGGTCATTGGGATCTTGGGCAGGGAGAGGAGCCAGGCCTGTGGATCGAGCCAGTGGCACTGTGCAAACGTGGCAGGTGACACCATTCCCGTGGCCATGGCTGTCCCAGGGGACAAGAGATGTTCCTGAGGCCTACGTGAGTCCTCGGGGCATTGGCACATGGTCAAGGAGGACGGGAAGAGGTCAGAGAGGGCTGTGCCTTCCTGTTAATTGCCCTCGTAGTCCCTAATAGGATCTGGGACTTGTTCTCTTGCACTCAGATGGAATTGCTTTTCCCGCAAAGCCCTGCCTGTTAGAGCGGGCTGCAGGGACCCTCGGGAGGGGATTTCTTGAGGAATTAACCACATCTTGGCTGTTAAGCTTCCCCCTCCTTGCACGTGGTGCCAGGGAAGATTCAGTCTCCCAGCCTGGTGTGTGCATGCACGTGCCAGAGGGGAATGTCCTGCATCTCCCCTGCATGGGGAGCTGTGGTGCATGTGGGGATGTGGATCAGGTGTTTTCAGGCTTCTCCTGAAATCTCCCCTTGGCTCCCTTGCCAGACTGGGAGGGCTGGTGTTCCCGTGTGCTGGAGCTGTGAGCCACGGGCCTGGCCAGGGCTTGCAGGGATCCCCCATATTTCCAAGGCACATGGCCAGGCTCATCCTGGCGGGGTGTGAAACCTGGGTGTCCCACAGGCACGTGCTGGGATGGTGGGGATGCTCTGACCTGGTCACTGCTGCCATCCCTGCCCTACTCCCAGCAGGTGATGGGGTGGTGTTGGTGACCCCAGGGGACTGGCAGTGAGTGGTTAATGTAAACCTTCCTATCCACCCAAATTCAGGGATGGAATGTGGGTTCTGGGGATGCAGCAGCTGGGCTCACGATGGCGAGGTCTCACCAGCACAGCCAGGGACACAGGGGGCTCAGTCTGGTGACATCCCACTGGTGAGGCCCCATCTCCTGCTGGGACCCAGCCTTTCCTCACACACAAGCTCCTGGGGGAATATTTCTGCCCCTCTGGCTGACTCCCTGCTCTCTGCCAGCCTGCCAACCACCACCAGCCCAAGATGTCAGCCGGGGACAAGAACGGGGGCAGCCGCTCCAGCAGCAGCCGCCTGCAGAGCAAGAAGCCCCCCAACCTCTCCATCGTCATCCCGCCCCGGGAGGCGGAGGAGGATGGTGCCCGCAAGGAGGTGAGTGATGGAGCTGCGTCCGTCCCGCGCTGGGCTTGGGGGGCCTCCAGGTGCCACCCTGTCCCTAATGCCCTGCTCTGCCTTCCAGCCCTCCAAGGTGCCCATCTACCGCAAGAGCAAGAGCCTGCAGGAGCCTCGCCCGGAGCGCCGGCCCGGCTTCCGCCGGCAGACTTCCCTGTCCCAGAGCATCCGCAAGTGAGGGCACGGGGGGCTCCAGCCGTGGCTGGGTCACTCCGAGGGGACCATGTCAGGACATTGTGGGTGCTGGCAGAGGACTTGGGTGGGGCTGGAGAGTCGTGTCTCAGAAGGGAGTGCAAGAATCACTTTCCTCCACTTCCCTTTGAGCCGTAGCCAGGTCAAAACCGCCCTGCTGCAGGCTGGGCTGAGACACCCCAACCCCAACCGCCTGCCAGGGGGGATGCCTGGGTGGAATGGTGGTACCTGGGGTGGGGAACCAGCTGTGTGACAAGTGTGCCCTCGGTGTGTGCAGGGGCACAGCGCAGTGGTTCGGCGTCAGCAGCGACTGGGAGGGGAAGCGGCAGCAGTGGCAGCGCAAGAGCCTGCAGCACTGCAGCATGAGGTACGGCAAGCTGAAGCCTGCCTATCGCGACATGGAGCTGCCCAGCCAGGAGGTGCCCTCCTTCCAAGCCACCGAGTCACCCAAACCCGCCAAGATGCCCAAGGTAGAGCTCAGGGTGAGGGGTGCCACTCCCAGCTCTGCCCTCCGGGCACTGACACCTCTTCCCTCCCCCAGATCGTGGACCCGCTGGCCAGGGGCCGTCCCTTCCGCCATCCCGACGAGACCGACCGTCCCCACACGCCCCACCACGTCCTGCCCCCGCTCACCCCCGGCGTTGTCTCCTTGGCGTCCTTCAACAGCATCCGCTCGGGCTACGGCCGCCTGCCGCGCAGGAAGAGGGAGTCCGTCGCCCACATGAGCTTCAAGGCGGCCGCAGCCCTCCTCCGTGTGAGTTTTGGGAGCATGGAGAGGATCATCCTCTTCCTGAGCCGGGTTTCAGTTCTGTCCTTCACCCATCGTCTTTGCTTCTTGGCTTTTTGCTTCTCATGGAGACTGTTGTCTCTCCAGGGTGTGTTTGAGGGGGGAGATTGGTGTTTTTAACGTGAGCTCTACTTAAAAGTAGAAGTTTTGATGAAAATTGGACAGCCTGAGGAAAAACAACTTCTGGGTTCCATTGCTGAGGAGTGAGGAAGCCTCTCCAGCAGTTTTCTTGCTCCTGAGGAGCCCTGGGCAAACCTTGGGGATAGGTTTGTGGGTATGAGCAGACGAATTCAGAGGTCACTTGTCATGCTGACTAACGTGGCCATGGTCCAGTGCAGATTCCGAGGAGCTGAAGGCAGCATCTTCTGCCAGTTCCTCCCCACGTGAGGGGCTACGGTGGCTGATTGGGATTTAATCCTTGCCACTTGGCTTTGGGGAGGGAAGCTCTGAGAAACCCTCCGTGCTGCAAAAACTGAGGGGCTTCTGGTTGCTTACCTTCATTTGCTTGCACTGCCAAAGGGACGCTCTGTCCTGGAGCCGCTGGCTCCCAAGCAAAGGAGCAAGAGGAGCTTCCTGTACCCCAGCTTCATGGACGAGGACATGGTGGATGCTGCTGATACCCTGGATTCGTCCTTCTTCAGTAAGGCAAGTGACATTCCATGCTGGCTGCTGGAGCTGGGGCGTGTCCCAGCACCCTGCACAGGGGGCTGGGTGGGGAGCAGGGCTCTCTCGAGGACCCCTGTGTTGGCACTTCACCCAGTAGTGACAGAGGCGTCTGTGGCTGCTGTGCCCCAGTCTCAGTGATGGCCCTTGGGCGTGACAGGGAATGATGGGTGGGCACATTTCACACCCTGTGATGGGCCATTAGTGGGGTGTCATTTGGGATCACCCTCTCCCCCTCGCCAGGGGGATGCTCGGTCAGGGGGAGGCTTCTGACCCATCACACATATCCAAGGACACGTATCCATCCTCTTTCCAGATGGGCATGCACGACGAGACGTACTCCATGCCCGATGACGTCTTCGAGTCGCCGCCTCTGTCAGCCACGTACTTACGCATGCACCAGGTGGCGGAGGATGCCAGGGTGTCCCCCGAGGTGGAGCAGCCCACCCCGTGAGTACCAGCCCTCAGCAGGTGTTGCCCCTGAGGCTGCCCAGGTGCCCTGCTGCAGGCAGGACAATGTCCCCAGCCATCCCTGCCGCGGGCACCAGGCACTTCCAGCAAGCTGCTGGGAGAATGGAGTCAGGAGGTGCTCAGAGCCTCATCTCAGGGCATCCTCGGGGCTGCGGCCGTGGGGTGTTTCTCCGCTGGTCCTTTTTGGCAGGTGTGATGGGTTTCTCCTCTCTCCGCAGGCAGGAGGGTGTCCGGCTCACTTCAGTGTCCGGCGGCGCGGGCCCGGCCCCGCGGCGGGGCAGGCGCATCGCTTCCAAAGTGAAGCACTTCGCCTTCGACCGCAAGAAACGCTACTACGGGCTGGGCGTGGTGGGCAAGTGGCTCAACAGGACGTACCGGCGCAGCCTGAGCAGCATCGTGCAGTCCCAGCTGGAGATCACCGACAGCCACCGGTGAGGGGCACCAATGGCACGGGGCACCCCGACTCAGATGTGTGTCCCCCTCAATGCTCGGGGATCAGGGCTTGGGGGACTGCGGTGTCCCTTTGCCCAGCCATCTTTGAGCAGCTCCAGTTTTGGGTCCTGTCCCCTCCAGGCCGTATTTCACGTACTGGATCACCTTTGTCCACATCCTCATCACCCTGCTGGTCATCGGCACCTACGGCATCGCCCCCATCGGCTTCGCCCAGCACGTGACGACAGAGTTAGTAAGTTTAAGAGCCATCTTTCGGGGGGGACTGTGACCACCAGTGTCCCGTGGTGTCATGCTCCCTGCAAGGACTGGGAGCATCTTTGGGGGGCTCCAGCGTTGGAGAGGCTCTGTGAAATAGCCGGGGCAGGGGGACGAGCAGCACCGTGTCGCAGCGGGATATGTGGTGGGAGCAGAGCTGTTCCCCTGTCCTGCCTTGCTGGTGGGACCCAGCAGCCCTTCCCCTCGGATGAAGGGGCTGCTCAGCCCCTCCTGAGTGGAGGGAGACAGGAGTGCACCCCCTCAGCACCCACCCCTTCAGTGGGAGCTGACCCTGGCCTCTCTCTCAGGTGCTGAGGAACAAGGGTGTCTACGAGAGTGTCAAGTACATCCAGCAGGAAAACTTCTGGATCGGGCCCAGCTCGGTAAGGACCCTGACAGACCCTTGGCCCTCAGGCTCTGCCCTCTGTTCCCCCTGCCCTCAGCTGAGGGGGTTCTCTGCGGTGCTCCTCTCCTCATGGGGAGAGCTTAACCACCTCACTCCAGCCTGCTGTCCCCCTGGGCCCCCATCCCACTGGGACACGTGGCATCACAGTGGGATGGTCAGAAGGGACCCCATCCCCTTCCCACCTGCCTTCCCTCCACTGGGATAACAGAGACCTCTGTCTATTGCCTGTGGAGACCCCCTGCCCCGGCTGAGCTCTCCCCAGGGATGGCTGGAGCCAAGGGAGGTGCACAGACAAAGCATCCCCTTGACTGGCACCTCCCTCCCAGATCGACCTGATCCACCTGGGAGCCAAGTTTTCCCCGTGCATCCGGAAGGATCGGCAGGTGGAGCGGCTCATCCAGCGCGAGCGGGACCGGGAGCGTGGCTCCGGCTGCTGCGTCCAGAACGACAACTCCGGCTGCATCCAGACCCTGCCGCAGGACTGCTCGGTGCGTGCCCCTGCCGTGGGCACCGGGAAGGGCTGGGGATCCCTGGGGAGAGGGGGGGAAACCATCTCAGCCCCGCACTGCACCGGGGCAGGACGCGTGTGGGGTCAGAGCCGTGCGTTCCCTGCAGGAGACGCTGGCAACGTTCATCAAGTGGCCGGGCGGCAACGCGCCAGCCATGGGCTCGGGAGAGAAGCGGAGCTCAGGGGCTGTGTGTCACCAGGACCCCAGGTAGGAGTGGCAGCTGGGTGGAGGTGGCCCCGTCACCTGGCTGTGTGTGGGACACAGCAGAGGGGGCTGCGTGTTCAGCTTGGATGCCTTGAGTCCTCTTGTCTGAGGGGATAGGGAGCTATTGCACGCTCTAGGAGAGTGATAAAGAAGAGGGAATCAGTGGGGAAACTGAGGCAGGGCCTGTCCTAAACACGGGCAGCAGCGGGTGATGCCGTTGTGTTGTGCTTGTCCCTGTCTTCCTGGGATGGGAACATCCATGGGCGTCGGTGGGGCTGTCCAACAGCTCCGAGTTCTGTGGAGTTCACCTGCAGAAGGAACTGCTCTGGGGTGTTGTGGGACACCACTGGTGGGCAGGATCGGGGCAGGTCCCGGAGCTGTCTGTGCCTGAGGGGGTACTGGTCTGCAGGGGGGGTGTGTTGGGGGGACCCACCCAACTGACCCCCCTCCTCCCGCCAGGACATGCGAGGAGCCAGCATCCAACCCACCCCACGTGTGGCCGGACGACATCACCAAGTGGCCGGTAAGAGCCCGGTGCCACCATCAGCTGGTGACCCCGTGGTGGCAGTGGCAATGAGCCGGGCAGGGGGCTGCAGGCACAGCCTGGGGCCGGACCCTGACCAGGGCTGCTCTCCCTCCTGCTTCTAGATCTGCACCTATGAGACCAAAACCAACCACACGGGCTTCGCCCACCTGGACTGCCAGATCAAGGGCAGGCCCTGCTGCATCGGCACCAAGGGCAGGTGGGTCGTGGCAAAGGGGGCACCCGGCTTGGCTCCCCCCTCTGCCCTCCTGCCTCGTGTTGTCCCATCAGTGTCCAGAGCTGTGCCTGGGGGGAGAGGGAGCTTACAGAGCCTTGAGGGGTGGGAAGCACGGTGGCAGCAGGCTGGGAGCAGAGGGGGATGCTCAGGGGTGTCCTGAGTGTGCCCTGCCCCCAGCGAGCCCGCTCCTGCCCCCTGCCAGCTGCGAGATCACCACGAGGGAGTACTGCGACTTCATGCACGGCTACTTCCACGAGGAGGCAACGCTCTGCTCGCAGGTGAGCAGGGCCAGGGAGGCATGGCAGGGCATGTGGGATGCCAAAGAGCTTTAGGGTATCCTGTCAGGAATGGGACGTGGTTGGGATGGGTGTGAGCAGGGGCCATGCAAAGTGCAGGGACTTGCCCAGCTGTTGGCTGGGCTCCTGCTGCTGTGCCCACCCTGCTGGTGTGGGGCAGGAAGAAATGTCAGGCTTGAACTAGCCTCACCTGGGCAGCACTGGTGTCCTTGAGAAAGGCACATTCCAGGCAGGAAAAGAGCCCTTCAGTATCTCCTGGAGGACTGGAGAGGCTCAGCTGCTCCTTTTCCAGCATCAGGGCAACGTGGGTGCCCCACACCATCCAGAGTCCCCTCACAGCTGGCACATGGCATCACTGGCAACCCATCCCTGTGACCCATCCTTTGCTCCCTGTGGCTCTGGGGACAACCCTGCTGCCTTTGCAGGTGCACTGCCTGGACGAGGTCTGTGGGCTCCTGCCCTTCCTCAACCCGGAGGTCCCTGACCAGTTCTACCGCCTGTGGCTGTCCCTGTTCCTGCACGCCGGGTGAGACGCAGCCCCACATCCCCAGGGATGGGGGAACTGGGGACTGGAGTGTCCATTGAGATGGGGTGGGGGAGAAGAGGGAAGGGCACTCCCAGACTGCAGTGACGTGTGCCTTCAGTGGAGGGTGTTTTGGGAGCTGCCTCGCGCCCCGGGGCAGTGGGTGGGAGGGCTGGGCAGGGGTCTCTGACACAGGGTCTCCCCCCAGCATCATCCACTGCCTGGTGTCGGTGACGTTCCAGATGACGGTGCTGCGGGACCTGGAGAAGCTGGCAGGCTGGCATCGCATCTCCATCATCTTCATCCTCAGCGGCATCACGGGCAACCTGGCCAGTGCCATCTTCCTGCCCTACAGGGCAGAGGTGAGGCTTGGGGGGCTCTGTCCCAAATCCAGCCAGCTCCCCAGGGACCAAAGGACACCTCTCTCCATCCCCGTCCTGGCAGGGGTTTGGGGAAGGGGCTGGAGCCCAGACTGTTACCCCCTGGCAGGCTTTGCTGCAGGGAGAGGGTGAGGGGGTGTCCCTGCCCCACGTGTGGTGTTGGCACGTGCCGTGTGTGTCACATGTCACCACGTGTCCGTGAGCAGGCAGATGGCTAATCTGCTCTGCTGCCAGCCGAACCCTGTCAGGCTCTAAATGAGATCATGCCAAGGGCCCTAATCCCCCCAGGGGTGTGCCAGGATGGGGCTGCGGTCTGGGAGGGGGTGATGCTGTCTGGCTGCTGAGTCACAGAAAGTATCAGCTCTGCCAAAACAGCACCACCCTGCTCCCTCCTCATCCTCCCGTGCCAGGGCTCCCACTCCTGAGCCCCACACGGGACCCTGCACAGGGATGCAGGAGCCAAATGCGCTTTGCTAGGGGAGGAGATGATCCCTTGGGGACATGGGGTTTGTCTGGGGTGACACAGTGTCCAGCCCTGACTTCCCCCATCCCTGCAGGTGGGCCCTGCCGGGTCCCAGTTCGGCTTGCTGGCCTGCCTCTTCGTGGAGCTCTTCCAGAGCTGGCAAGTGCTGGAGAAACCCTGGAAAGCCTTCCTCAACCTCTTCGGCATCGTCCTCTTCCTCTTCATCTGCGGCCTCTTGCCCTGGATCGACAACATCGCTCACCTCTTCGGCTTCCTCAGCGGGCTCCTGCTGTCCTTCGCCTTCCTGCCCTACATCACCTTCGGCACGGTGGACAAGTACCGCAAGCGGGCCATGATCATCGTGTCCCTGCTGGTCTTCGTGGGGCTCTTCGCCTCGCTGGTGGTGTGGCTCTACGTGTACCCCGTGAACTGGCGCTGGGTGGAGTACCTCACCTGCCTGCCCTTCACCAGCAAGTTCTGCGAGAAGTACGAGCTGGAGCAGGTCCTGCACTGACCCCGCCGGCGGGGACGGGGCTGGAACAGGCGGTGTTTCCCATGGGGTGGGTCCTCCCCGGCCTGTGGGAGATGGTGGTGGCTGCTCCAGGATGGGGCAGACCCTGGGCATGGCTCTGTCCTCAGGGATGGTGGGTTTGGGGTCCCCCCTGCTCAACGCTGGGGGTGGAGGGCTGAGCCAGCCCTGCCTTGAACCCCTTTGGGGCTCCCTCCTGATGCTGGAAATCCATACCTGGTTTGGGGACTGACTCTGGCTGCTGCCTGTGTGGGGAAAGGGCTGAGGGAAGTGGGATTTTGGTGTATCCATGACCAGGCTGGGCTCCCAGTCCTGGGGTGAAGTTGCTGAAGTCTCCAGCCTGTGCCCCTGCCTGCCTGGGGCCCTGTCCCACCTCGGTGCCCCGAGGTGCTGCAGCTCATACTGTGAACACAACCCCCTTTTTGCAGGGGCACTTTTTTTTATCCACAGCTCCTTAGGCCCAGGGTTTCCCCATTTTGGGCTCCCCGGAGTCTCTGTCGTGGCTCCAAGATGTTCAGAGCTGAGCTTCAAAGATATTTTTCAGTCCTGTTCCCCCTGAGGCCCCCAAGGAGGCTTGTGCCTTCCCGCCTGGCTCCTCACTGGATGGAGAGGCAGGACTTGGGACAGGGGGCTTTTCTTTCCCTTATTTCAGTGAAATTCTCTTCTGGAAGGGGAGGAGCAGCAAGGACCGTGTTTGTAGTGCCATGGTGGGAGGCAGACAGGGAGAAAAACCCCCTGGGGGGCTCGTGTGGCTGCTTCTGGAGCCCACAGACCTCTCAAGAAGCTGTCGGTGCTCCCACCTTCTGCCTTGAGTCCCTGCTGTTTCCCCTTTCCCCTTTTCAAAGCATGGAGACCCAGGTAGCCCTCCCTTCCTCCAGCGGTGCTGGTCAGATGGAGAAATGCAGGATGGGGCAGTCACCTTCCCTCTTCCCTGCCCGAGGCTGCACATTCCCACATTCCCACCTGCCCCCAGCCCTGGGCTGCTCTCCCCAGCATCTCCTCCTCCCTCCCACCAGCCATGGCACGAAGGCAGGTCCTTCCTGGGGTCCGGGTGACCCCTCTGGGCTGGTTTGGACGCAGGCTGGTGCCAGGCTGTCTCTCCCCTGAGGTGTGCTGGAGGCCTCAGTGCTTTTACGTGGGAATCCCCCGGTTAGGATGTCCTGGGATGAATATTCAAGGGCTGAGAGCTTGGCTCCCTCTCCACCACCACTTGCTGAGTGAGCCCAGGAGCATCTGCATCCGTCCCTGCATCCCTCCCTCCACCCTGGGCCACTTTTCAGCCCCACTCTGTCCCTGCAGTTGCTGCTCCGGCCAAAGACAGACACTTCACCTCATTTGTCTCTTTTTGATACTTTTTTTAAAAGCTGTGGGTTTTTCCCCCCCCTTAATAAATTTCTACCTGTATTTAATGAGATGCACGAGGCCTCTTCTCCCTCCTCGGGCGCGGGGACGAGGCACTTTTGGGGGGTTCTGGTTGTTTTGGTGATGGCTGGTGGGGCAGGGAGGGAGGACAAGCTGGGGCTGGTGCCCTGATGTGCCACTCAAACCCCTCCCTGGGAGGAGACAGGGTTTGGAGGGTCTCAAGCAGAAGGAGAAGCCAAACACTTGGATCCATGGATCCTCCTGATCCTGCATGAGGGCAGAGTCACCCCTGCCTTTATCCCACCCTTCACTGAATGACCTGAGGCTGGATTTGCCCCTTCTCCCTTGAGGCTGAGGTGCCCCAGAGGTGCTGGATTGCTCCCCTCATGGCCAGCTGGTGCCCTCCCTCCGGCCATCGTGGTGGGGTCACAGTCAAAGCAGGGCAGGAACACACATGGGCTGTGTAGAAAATCATCACCACATCTTTATTTGCTGCTTTCCAACAACCTGAGTTGTTTGCAGAAGGCTTGTCCTGGGCCGGTTGTGGGTCTGGGACAGGGAGGACCAAATGGTTTGGACTGGTTCCCTGGGAAGGCTCTGCAATGTGCAGCTGAGGGTGGCCGTGGGCTGGGAATGTGCTCCAAGGGCTCTGGAAAGATGTCTGTGGGCAGGGGGGTGGCTGCCAGGGCCCCTGCCCGGCCTGGGGGCTGCTCAGGGAGGGCTTGGCCATGGTGTGCTCCACTCGTGGTGGTGGTGATGGTGGGAGGGGGTGCCAGCCTGGGACACAGGTTTGTGGGGGCTCTGCTGGGTGTCTCAGCAAACTGCCGTGGGTGGAAGTGCCCTCAAACCAGCAGAGCCCCCAGCCATTCCCAGGGCAAAGCCTTCCCATCCCAGGGGGCTCGTGGCCCTGCAGCCCACCCAGACCTGCCAGCGCAGCCCTGGCTAAAGCAGAGCCCAGGGAGTTGATGCTTCCAGCAGGACCCGGCAGGAATTCCTGTCCCCAGCCCTGCAGGGATGGGACAGGGCCGGGCCGATGCGGCTGGAAGGCAGATGTGGCAGAGGGAGTAGCTGTAGCCAGGGCCAGGCGGGGAAGATGGATCCCAGTGGTGGGGATGGAGAGGGGCTGCAGCCTCTCATCCCAGCAGGCAGGCCGGAGCAGAGGGGGCTCAGCAGCCGCTGTTCCTGCGCATGAAGGCGTGTCCCCGCACCGGGTGCTGCATCTCCACGAAGGCCAGGTCCCCCACGGTCACCTCGCAGGGCCCCAGCGCCTCGAACCCGCACTTCTGGTAGAAGGGCACGAGGAAGCCCTCGCACATGAGCAGGGCGCGGCGGGCGAAGGGCAGGCAGCGCAGGTGCTGCAGGTAGCGCCACATCAGGATGGAGCCCTTGCCCTGCTGGCGCACGGTGCGGTGCACGGCCAGCACGTGGATGTGCACGGCCGAGCCCTGCGGCTTGTGCAGGGTCAGCGCTGCCTGCGAGAGGGGGACGGGGGTTATCCCAT
>QWTY01098265.1:4394-18663 GCA_008033365.1 Pseudorectes ferrugineus
AGGAGGAGGAGGAGGAGCAGGAAGGGATGGAGGCAGGGCGGGCGGCGGGAGCGGCCGCTGCCTGAGCGCTTCCTGCCCGAGCCGGGCGGATCCCACAAAGGGCTCGGCGGTGTGGCCTCCCCGCCGGCAGCCCCCGCCATGGCCAGCGCCAGCTCCATCGATGCCGTCAAGAAGAAGATCCAGAGCCTGCAGCAGGTGGCCGACGAGGCGGAGGAGCGCGCCGAGCACCTGCAGCGGGAGGCCGATGCCGAGCGGCAGGCCCGGGAGCGGGTAAGGGCCGCTGGGGTGGGAAGAGGAGGGCGGGGGGCACCCCGCAGCTCCCCGGGATGCCCCGCCGGCTCCGGCCCCGCTGCCGGCATCCCTTCGGGCGGGCCGGCCCCGGCCCCCCCGGGCCCCGGTAGCCGGGCTGGCTGCCCCCGGGGCGGAGGAGCGCCGGGAGGTCCCCGGGGAGCCGCGGGGAGCTGCCACCCAGCTGGCGAGAGCCCCGGGGTTCGGGAGCTCGGGGCAGTCCCTGCCTGCGGGCAGCCTCCGCCGGCCGCCTCCCTCCTCCGAGAGAAGATGCTGCGGGCGGCGGGGCTCCCCGGGGCTTCCCGGCTGGCCGGGCGCTGGGAGCGGGCAGCGGCCAGCCCTGCCTTGGGATCGGGCGCCTCCTGGGAAAGGATCCTCTGCCTCGAAGGCCGGCGTGCACAGCTCAGAATCCCACGCCCAGGCTCTTGTCTGGCTTCCAGCGGACTCTGCGGTCCGGGCCGCAGAGCTTCAGCTCTCCAGCCTGTCTGTCCCTTCGTGGGGACAAGCCAGCCCTTCACGCTGCCTCAGGCCAAAATTTCCATTCTGGCAGTGGGATGGCATTCCCAAGCTGCAGTTTTTCCTGGTTTGTCTTTTTAGTTGTTGGAGCTTTCTGTTTTCTTCCTTTCTTTCTGTTTCCTATGCCCACTCATTCAACATTCTCACCATATCAGGAGCGGCAGAGCTGGGTGCGGTACCCGGGTTGTTGTCACTCGGGCTGTGTGCGGAGGAAATGGCCCCTTCCTGCAGCCTCGGATCGGGTTCCCCGGTCACTGGGAGCTGCCGGGAGAGCTCATGTTCCCAAGTGTCCATCCGGGCAGGTCTGACCCACTTTGGGGGTGATTCCCTGGGAAAAAAATCTACCGATGCAGTGAAGTTGATGCTGCAGGCAGAGCATTGCTCTGTGGGGGCCAGCTCCGGTTCCCCACTGGGAGGTCCGGCAAGGGACAAGCTCTCGGAGAGTCTGTAGAAAGGGTGTTCATGGGGCAGAGGCGGCTGTGGGGCTGGCAGCTGTGGGGCTGGCGGCTGTGGGGCTGGCAGCCCTCTCAGAGAGATGCCGGCTGCGCCTGTCCCCACCCTGCCAACTCCCCACAGGGAATTGCGGGTGCACAGTGGGGCCATGCAGGGTGACAGCCCCTTGCTGCTCCCATAGTCCTTGTGCTTGGCTAATATTCCCTGGGGCATTCCCAGGGCTGGAGCATGAGGCCGGATGTGTCCAGGCACTGCAGCCAGCCAGTCCTGCTGCAGCCTGTGAATAAGCAGGAGACACTATCTCCTGAGTTGGTACATGGGGCTGCTCCCCATGGTGTGGTCTTATTGCCACCCATCCCTTGATATTCGGGAGTTTGTCTTCTTCGCACCCCCCTGGTGGGAAGCAGGGCTGGGAGCTGCTGAGGCAGCATTTCCCGACTGTGGCGATGGAGCAGGAGGCCTTTACCAAATGGAAGGAGTGCAAGGCCAGGCGTCAACGGGCTGGCCGAGGGCCAGGGCCACTGCTCCTGGCCAGCCCCAGATCCCAGCCCTGTGCGTGGGGAGCCTGGGAAAGGGAGGGCTTTGGTCCTGCCAGCCTCATCTTGGCCAAGCGCCAGCCTGCTGAGGGCGACTCGCTCCACTGCCCCCGGCACTGTGCTGTACATCAGCTGGGGGGGCTCCGTGCTTGGCTTCAGCCTGCCCTGTTGCACAGGGCCCTGGGGGTTCCCGCAGGAGAAGCTCCCGGCTCACTCCACTGCCTCTGTAAACAGGAAATCCACAAGCAGCTCCGATCTCCTTTTCGGGAGCGAAGCCGCACAGGGCATTCCTCCCCCTTTACTCACTGCTCTGCAAACCCTAAATACCATCCCTGTGACGGCACGGCTGCTATGGCCACCCTACCCCAGTGAACGTGCCCTGTTCCCCCTCCAGGGCGGGAGCTGGAGGTGCGAGGATATGGTGGGGCTGCACATGCCAGGCTGGAGCTGCAAGGTTGGGAGAATCGAACAGCCACTAGAGATGGAGATAACCTCATAGAGAGGCGAGGGGATGCATGGTCAGGCATCATGCCATTCCAGTGAACATGGGCTTGTTGCACAGTGCCAAGGGGCATTCCGGATGGTAAATGTAGGAGTAACCATTGAAAAGGCTTTTTTCAATATCTGTATGTGACATGGGATGACTGAGGGTTTTCTGTTCCCCCAGGCTGAGGCTGAAGTGGCTTCCCTCAACCGCCGCATCCAGCTGGTAGAGGAGGAGCTGGACCGTGCCCAGGAGCGCCTGGCCACTGCCCTGCAGAAGCTGGAGGAAGCTGAGAAGGCGGCTGATGAGAGCGAGAGGTGGGATGGAAAGAGACAGTGGGAGTGGTATCAGGTCACCACTGATTGCAGACAGCCCCCTTAGTTTTGCAGTGGTGTCCCTCTGAAGTGACCTTATTGGGGTTTATGTTGGTTTTCCTGCAGACTTCAAAGGGAGAGAATAAAGCCACAATGCAAAGAAGTCCCCCAGATACAGACATTCTTATCCAGAGCACACATAAAATCATGAAAAATGTTATCTGGTATTTATGAAAGCACCAGACTGTAACCAAAGCCAGAGGAAGATATGAGCATGTTTTATTCCCCAGAGCAGCTTTCTATGCTCAAAGACACAACAACAGCCCAAGAGGGAACCTCTGTGCTGGTAACTAAGGTCAGATTTGAGAACAGGACAGCCTCATTCAAAGAGAGTTCTACAGGGTGTGTGTTGCCCCATCCTCAGGGCAAGCAGGTTTCCCCGACTGGAACTGTGCAGGCAAGGGCACTCAGGTTGTATGGGAGTGCCCGGACACGTCACAGCACTCCTGACAGCTACGTGAGCTCTTCCCTCCATTGGCAAAGACCAGTTTGAGCAACAGCATCTGAGTGAGAGGAGAAGAGTCTGCAGGAGTCCCTTTCTGTGGGGGTTTGCAGGGTTTTGGTAATCCCCTGTTTGTGAGCATCACCCCGAATGAGAAAGGCTTTGCCACAGGATGTTTTCCAGTGTTTCCTATGGGCTGCCGGCCTGTTGGGCTGTTTTTGTGGAGGTTGTGGCTGGCTCATCCTGGGCTGCACACCTTTTCCCCCCCAAACATGGGTTCAGGACCTGCCTGCTTGAGGGGCACCATAGCCATACCTCACTCTGGAACATAGCCCTGGGGCCAGCTCCACTGTAATTCTGCACAGGAGCATTTTTGGGGTACTGCAGGTGTGACCGTACTGCGTGCCATCCTCCTCGAGCAATGTCCCGTGTGTCTGAAGCTGGAGGGTGGTGTGGTTAGGGTACAGGATATGTAGATGGGCAGGCAGGATGTGCAGATGACACCTTGACCCACAGCAGTAACATCTTCTGGCATGGTCTTTTCTCAGAGGCATGAAGGTCATTGAAAACAGGGCCATGAAAGATGAGGAGAAGATGGAACTCCAGGAAATGCAGCTGAAGGAGGCGAAGCACATAGCAGAGGAGGCTGACCGCAAATATGAGGAGGTGTGTACCCCCTTCCCCAGTCCTGACACCCTGGCAGCACCCAGAGCCATCTCCTCACAGCCCTGTGCCCCCAGTTGGGGCAAGCACAGGGCCAACATGGGCCTCTTACTGCCATCAACAGGTCGCCCGCAAGCTGGTCGTCCTTGAGGGAGAGCTGGAGCGCTCAGAGGAGAGGGCAGAGGTGGCCGAGAGGTGAGTGGGGCTCCTGCTGGGCAGCGTGCAGGGATCCCACACAGCATTTGCCCCAAATCCCTGGCAGCCATGGGGATGGGGATGTCCCTCCTTGGAAGCAGCAGGGTCTGTCATTGGGGTGGTCCTTGGGATTGCAGGCTGAGGGTGGGGGGGATGCCAACCCACCGGCATCACACCCTTGACCCTGTTCTCTGCGGTCCCCCTCCCGGGGTGCCCCTCTTCCACCCCAGCCGAGTGAGACAGTTGGAAGAAGAGCTGCGGACCATGGACCAGTCTCTCAAATCCCTCATTGCCTCAGAGGAAGAGGTACTGGGGCAGGGGTGCGGGGCAATGTGCAGCAGCCCCCTCTCTCTGTTGCTGTCTCTCGAACCATGCGAGCCACCTCTCTCCTTTCTGCACCACTGCCTCCACCACCAGCCTCCCCTCGCCTCCCTCTCCAGCGGGTGCAGGCCGGGCACGCTCCTCCATCCCTCCATCCCTGCTTCCCTTGGCGGGGCCAGCGAGAGCTTGGCTGGTGGTGATGCACGAGGTATCCGTGCAAGGAAGCACAAGGAATGGATGAACAGATGCGTCCCGGCAGCTCCCGCTCGCAGCGGCTCTGCTCCTGGTCCACCTGCACTGAGTTTTCTCCTCTCTCAACTTGTTTTCTCTCTTTCTTTCCTGCTTCCCCGTGCCTGTTCTTTCTGCTCCTGCCTCTCTCCTGCCCTCTGGCCCCACTCCCCCCCTCCTGCCGGCCCTGCTTGGGATGTAGTAAATGTGGTGACCTAGAGGAGGAGCTGAAAATTGTCACCAACAACTTGAAGTCCCTGGAGGCCCAGGCTGACAAGGTAGGACCCAGTGAGGCTGCTGGGGCTGGGAAGAGTGTGTGGGGGCTGGGATGAGTGTGTGGGGGCTGGGAGAGCTGCGGTCTCCTGCTGGGGTGAAGGACAGCTGGAGGCATGCCTTGGGACTCACAGGTGCTTGTCTGTGTCTCTGCAGTATTCCACCAAGGAGGATAAGTACGAGGAGGAAATCAAGCTTCTAGGGGAAAAACTGAAGGAGGTAAGGGGTGTAGGGCCACCACTGAATCAGTGCAGGCATGAGCTTGCCATCCTGAATGGGTTTTGACCCCATTATGCCCATGTCCTCTCACGGTTTCCTAAATTGCAGCCCTGCAGCATAGCAGGTACCTGGGTCTGGGATGACCTGTTGTGATTTAGGGTGTGAGGCTCCATGGAGCCCTAGTTACTTCTGTCCCTTGCCTTTCCCATGGGAGGGCTTCCGGAGAAGGGTACCAGAGATGCAAATGGGGCAGATTTGGAGTGCAGTGCAGCCTGCACCACCCCTGTAGTGTCCTGCAGCTCACCCTTTCCCCACTGTGCTTCCCACAGGCTGAGACCCGAGCGGAGTTTGCAGAGAGGTCTGTGGCGAAGCTGGAGAAAACCATTGATGACCTAGAAGGTAAAATGTCCCCACCAGCCCTGTGTCCCTCTTTCCTGGGGCGGCACTGGACACACCATGCCCCTGGTGGGGCTGGACAGTGCTTGGCCAGAGGGAGGGGATGGGCAGGAGTTCTGGGAGCGGGGAGGCTGGATGCCATGGTGTCTGGTGCAGGAGCGCAGAGCTCCTGGGGTCTGGGCTCTGCCCTCGGGTGGGGAATAGGGTCACATCCATGCTGCCTGTGCCCGCACACTCCTGCTGCCCTCAGCCCGCCGCTCACAGCCACTCTCTCTCTCCACCTTGTGCCCTCCACTCTATTCCACCATCTGTTCCCCGCCTGCCCCCACCTGCAGATGAAGTGTATGCGCAGAAGATGAAGTACAAAGCCATCAGCGAGGAGCTGGACAATGCACTTAACGACATCACCTCCCTCTGAGCCCCACGCTGGGCACCAGCACTGCACCCGCTCCCTGCCTGTCTCTCCCCTCCCCAGCTCAGCTGTTTGCCTGCCTGGCCACCCCACCTCTCTCCCCACCCTCTCTGTCCTCCTCTGTCCTACCTAGCCTGTGCCTGTCCATCAGCTCCTTTGGGACAGGAGCTGACCGGGGGTGTTCCCGCTGTACCCCTCTTTGGGGAGACAAGATGTAGGTGCTTAGAGCTGTTTGTTCAGGGCAGGAGAGCAGCCCCACATACTGACTGGACAGTGTAGTTGTAGGCCCATGCCACAGCATTGCCCTGGGGATCAGGACTGTGCCCAGAAGCCCTTTGTTCCAGCAGCTCCCTCCTTGGCTCCCCAGCAGCAGAAGCACTGGGGACCCTGCAGCTCCGGGGCTGGGGGGCCATTCCCCCCCCATATACTTCCAGCAAAGTCCCCCGGTGCTGCTTGCTGGCCCCAGCATGGGGATGACCTGCATTGGGGAAGCGGCACCTCCACTGCCAAAGCTCAGGCCTGGGGGATGGAGGGTTGGATTCAACTGTGCAGACACCTTGTTCCCTGGCAGGCAGGCGACCCCCACCCCTCCCTCACCCTTCTGTCCTTTGCACATTGCTCTTCAGTTTGCATCTCATGACTTTTCTTTTGTTCTGTCCCTCTGGGTTAATGAGTTGATATCAATAAAATTTTAACATTGGTTTCTCCTTTGTTTTCTTCATGCCACTCTATCCCTCATCTCCTGCCTGTCTCATGTGGGTACTGTCAGCAGTGTGGTAGGAGGTGGTTGCAGGCAGCTCGCAGCTGTGGGCCCCCCAGGGTGACCATGGCTGAGACCCAAGAGGCTCCTGCACTGCCAGGCTGAGTGGGACGGGGCCATTCTGCTGACCCCAGCCACCCTCTGACTCTTGTATTCAGCTTTCTTCATCTCATGCCATCTTCTCCATGAGCCTTTTGGTGTGAAATAGCAGGGTTAGACCTGGTCCTGTCCATTCCCTGTCTCCACTCCCAGACATTGCCTACGAGCAGCAATCTCAGCCCTGTCATGGCTCCTGCATCCCCTTCCCTTGGTGAAGGGTCTGTCACTACCCTTCAGCAGTGATTTCTTGTGATCCCTAAATTGGTCCTGATCCCCCTCCTCCTTCCTCACCACCTTACCGTGTCCCAGAACCCAGTTTTCAAATTGATGGACCTACAGCCTTGTCCCTGCACCAAGACTGGCTGCCTCCTCCTGCCAGTCCAGCTGTATCCCACCACTCCCTGGGTGGCTTGTGGTGTTTCCAGCGAAGGCTTTCAGAAATGCTGTCTCTTTTCACTAACTCACTTTTTTCTCTCTCTTTCCTGTGCTGCGTTGATGTCTCCATTTTCTCTAGAGCGCTCTCAGCAGGAGGCCGAGAAAAACCGTGTTCTCACTAACGAGCTGCGGGTCATCCTTACTGAACTTAACAACTGAGCTGCCCAGAGTTCCTGGCCCCGGCCCAGCCTCCCTGCCCCATTTTGGCCAGGCTGGCTCAGGGCTGGGAGCCCCTCCCCACTGGGGTGAGGCAGGGTGTGAAGCCTTGCCTTATCCTCATAGGGGTAACTACCCTGCTTGGGCAGGACAGGGAGCCCCTCTGGAGTTGATCAGTTTTTGTGGGAGAGATATGAGGGGTTTTGTGATGTCCTGGGATGCCCACACAGAGATGGCTGTCCTCTGGCATCATCCTGGCTCTGTTGGGGAGGGATGCGGTGGTTTGTATTGCTGCCTTCCTCCCCTTGTCCCAGGAGTCACTGGGCAGCCTCTTCCTCCACACTCTGGTCACCCCAAGCTGTGCAGGGAGGATTCCCTTAGAAAGGCGTCCTTGTAGGGTGCTGGAAGGCTGGGATAGGAGCTGGGGATCCAGCAGTACCCGCTGCCCCAAACTTTGGACAGAGAAGAGGCTAGCAGGGCACACGGGGAGATGGGGCTGGGTGGACAGCAGTCTTGTTCCATCCCCATCTCTGGGGGAAGCAGGATGCCATTTGGAAGTGAACACCAGAGGGAGGCTGCCTTGGCAGCAGGCTGCCTGGCAGAGCTTATCCTTGTAGCCTTGTTAGCTCTGCTCCTTATCTCTCTGTTGTCCTCTGCCCACTCTCATGGGCTGTTAATGGGCTGTTTTCTCACTCCTTTTCTTCACGGAGCACTGCTGGGTCATGCAGCAGGCATTGGTTCTCCGCTTCTGCTGGCCAAGGGTTTGTGCACGTGCCCACAGCTGGCCAGCGGTGATGCCCCAGTGTCTGGCCAAATAATGGTACTTGCCAGCAGCACCTGTGCTGCGGAGCGCTCAGCCATGGGCAATGGGGCACCCTGGGAAGATGGAAATGCTGAAGACTGGCAGCTGCCTGCCGCAGTGACCAGCCTGACTGGCCTGGCCTCCCTGGCAGATCCCAGAGTGGCTGGACTCATCCCTGCCAGAAATGGGGCTACTTGTGTGGACTATGCTCCGCAGGGGACGCCCCGTTTGACTGGAGGTCATTGCTATACTGAAATGTCCATCTGTGTGTGTGTGTGTCTGTGCTTGGTGTGGTGTGTGTGGGTCCTGCTGCACCTGGGTACATTTGGGCTGTGTCTGTGTGCGTGGCTGGGTGTCCCTTGTATTCACAGAGAGCCTGGCCAGTGCCAAAGAGGAGAACGTGGGGATACACCAGGTCCTGGACCAGACCTTACTGGAGCTGAACAACCTCTGAGCTGCCCTGGCAAGCCCCTATCCCTTTTCCCTACCCAACACATGCACCCCACTGGCATGCTCAGGATGTCAGCAGCTGAACTGCATCTTGGCCAAATCCACACATCCTTTGAGAAGGGAAGCTCAGCAGCCTTGCACTGTGGCTGATCAAGGGGATCTTGTTTGTGCACAGCCTGAATGGCTCTGTCCTGTCTTTATGTCCAAATATTAAAGCAGTTTGACAAGATGGATGGCTATGTTTGGTCCTTTGGGTGGGTACAGGCACTGGGAGAGGAGGTGTGGGTCTCCCTCCCCAGTTGATGCAAGGAGAGTCTACAGGACCTCTGTGGCTGTGGTGGGCTCGGAACAATAACTATGTGGTTTGGACTGTTCCCTCATCTCCATCACTTCCTTGGAATGCAGAGGAAACCTCCAGGTCTCAAGCTCAGTCCAAACTCACCATCCTCTTCAAGTACACAGTGATAAACCACGTCACTGGTGTGTCCCCTTCCACAGTCTGCATGCTACTGACTTGGCACCTGGGGAAGCCACAAGGTCTTTGACCTCTGCATGGAAGGTTCATGTTTATGACAAGGAGGAAACATACAAGCACGTGATCACGCATGCACACATTATTAGTTGTCAGGGTCTTCTCCAGCTCTGGGATTAGCTGCTCACCCTTTGTACCAGTTGCAATTTCTATTGCCAGTGACTGACCGCCTGCCTGAGGGACAGCTGTATAAGCTAGCAAATATTAATGCAGCAGACAAAGTGTTCAGGAAGTTTCTTCCTGGCTTGCTGTATTTTCTCCAACACAAATTGAAGAGCAGCCGGATGTGTCTCATTGCTGCCACCAAAATGAGCTGGATTTCCTGGGGATGCCCAAAACCATTATCTAGTCCTGCCCTTCGCTTCGGGCCCCTCCATGATGTGCGCCGAGCCCTGTTGTCCCACACTACCCAGCGGATATCCCTCTAAAAGCACATCCACATACTGCCAGGAAACACAATTCATGCTGACCCCTTGTTGAGCCAGACCCAGCAAGAGGCCGGCAGGGATAGCTTTTGTTATCTGCTTTCCTTTATTTGCTGCGCCTCTCGGGTCAGGAAAGGCGGGTGTTGAGATTCAATCTCTTTCCTGCCCAGGTGCTGCTGGCCTCCCGCCCTCTCCCTGGCCCAGTAATTCTGTTTTGTGGTTCCAAGACCACCTACAACAGGGAAAAAAGCTCCCCGTGCATGAGGTGCTCATTTTCAGTTCATCCTCCCAAGGTTACAAAGTCTGCTGTGAGCTGCAGACTCCCACCCTGGGCCTGGAGGAGCTGGAAGGGAGGACAGTACATGGTGTCTTGGACTGCTGAGCTGTCCCTGCGCAAGGGCTGGAGCTCCTCCTTGAGCCCGCCTTCCTTTTCTGCAGTGCATCAGCTGAGCCATTCTGTTGTTGAGTCAAAGCACCTTCCAGGCAGGGGGATGTCTGACTTTGGAAAGAACCAGGGTGTAAAAGCACCTCTTCTCTGGAAACCTGCACCCTGTACTGCAAACAAGCCTGCCCTGTGCCCCGGTCAGGGTGCGTCCCAGTGCCCAGCCTCTGGGCGCCCTTCGCCTTCCTGCTGGGACAAAGAGCCCTTTCACACCCACTGTTTTTTCCCCATTAGCTGCTGCTGCCTCCTGGTTTGGACCAGTCCACTTGACTTAACTGTTTACACCTCGCTGCAAGGGACTTTTTATTCCTTTGAACTGCCTGTGATTTGGCAGTGAGATCCTGACTGCTGTTCCCAGGTGATGCTCAGCCTGGGAAAGACATGAGCATGGTTCAGCATGGTTCTGGTTCAGCAAAGCTTTGCATTTCCTCCATTGTCCCACCCATCTCCTTTCCCCTGAGGCCCCACAGAGAAATATATGCAGGCCAGGGAAAGCTCTGGGAGTCTGGGGCACTGTGGAGCTGCTGGTATGGGAGCATGTCTCCCCACAGGTGTCACAGACCCACACTGGGGACTGAACTGCCTGTGCCCTCCTCCCTTCCTCTCTCTCCACCTCTCCCATGGAATTTCAACCTTTGGATTTATTTATCTTGGCCTGGCAGACTGAAGATCTCCCCAAAGAGCTTTCAGCCCTGCCGTGGGCTGCCACCCCCTTGATATACCAGCACATTAACCTTCGGCAGCCTCTCACCTCTGCTCTCTGCTCCAGTTCTCTCGTCTCTCCAGTGCCTCATTTCGTCTCTGAATCCTTCCTGTTCAATGCCCTTGAACTACATGCTGGAGTGGGAGGACCACACAAAGAGCATCTGAGATATTTGGATGAGACATGTGGAGCTGTGCAGAGCCAGGCACAGACTACTGCCACCCCTCAGTCCCTCCCTGCATCTACAGCTTGAGACATTGGGGTGAGGGCCAGAAAAACTGTGCTGCCGAGTTGTGAGGGTTTTGCAAGGCTTTGGGGGATTTCAAAACAGGTCAGGCCCCCTAAAGCCAAGTGCCACACAAATCTTCCAGCCCCCAAATCAATATTACCGACTTGTCAATGCCAGCAGAGGACAAGGCAGCTGGAGGGAAGCATGGATAGCCATGACCACCGTGGTGCCATCTCATTTTTGTGTGAACATGTCCCATATGCAGTGCTTGGGGCTGTGCTGCCTGTGAGGGTGGAGTGTGCAGTACAGGAGGACATGTGGCCCCTGCTCCACTTGCTCAGGGGATCTGGGACCAGCACTGGAGGATCTCTGCTGCAAGACAGGCCTACGACAGGGTGACAAGCAGCAAGGGACCTTTGGGGAGCATTCATTGCGTTGGTTTAGCAGCTGCTGGTCACAAGGTTGATTTATTGTCTTTCAGAGCAAAAGAAAAATTAAAAGCACTTTTTATCAGGGTTCTATTATGTGAGGCCTCTCTTGCAGGCTGCCTTCCCTGTGGGGATGTTTATTGTCCTTGTGGGCTGGGCTAGGACCATCATTTTGGTGAACTTCACAGTATTGCCTTAGGAGATGATAAAATCACTGGTCTGGATTCTATCACGCTGGCCCATGCTTCATGTGCTGAGCAGATCCTGCTGTAGAATCACAGAATAGCTGGGGTCAGAAGGGATCTCTAAAGACCATTGCCACAATGAGCAGGGGCACTCTGAACTAGATCATGTTACTCACAGCCCCATCCAGCCTTAGCTTGAATGTTCCCATTGGCGATGGTTGGGGTGGTCACAAGGATCTGACACCATTGCGGGCACCTTTGAACTCCTCATGGCCATTGTCCTTCTTGCTGCTGGAGCTCTCCTGCTCCCTGCAGCTGGCAGAGGCACGCTTCCTTCACCTGTCCAGCCAGCAGCCCACAGTGACCAGGATCAGGGCTGCTACAGCACTTCAAAACAGCCACTGCTGCTGCACTGCAGAAAGGAGTGGGGCTTCCATGGTGCCCCTCTTCCCCTCAATCACCTGCAGCAGCCAAGTCATGTCATGATGCAGATATTCCTCACACTCTTCTATCCATTTGGGTGTGTCCAGCTTGGCCTGGTCGTGGCACTGCAGTCTGGGCTGGATGGTCAGCAGAGCCAGGAAGAACACAAGTGTTGGAACCAAGGCCTGGTGGATGGAAAGGAAGCTCATCAGGTCTGGGTGGGAGGGAGCAGGGGGCTGGGGACACCCAGGGTGTCCCCAAAGCCTCTCTGGGCACCTGCCACCACTGAGAGCCCTAAGCTCCTCTTCTTTCAGCCCCAAGCGCAGTTCCGTGCCCTGTCCTGCCCTGAGGTCCTTGCATCTCTTCTCGTTAGAAACCCCCTGGGCATCTGCCCCTGTCCCTATCCAGCCCAGCACTCCTCTGCATGCGCACTCACCCCTCACCAGAATCCAGCTGCGGTGGGGCTGGGGCTGCCTGGTGATGTCCCTGGTGACACCTCCTGTTGTGACCCATCCTCCTTGATGTTGCAGCCACCAGAGCCACATCTCCCAGCTGGCAAGCCCCAGCCTCCATCTCCATCTCCACCCCTCAGTGGGTCCTGGCCATCCTCACCCAGGAGCCAGCTCACAGAGGCTCTCTTGACCAAGCGGGCAGACCCCCCAGAGCTGTAATTGAAAGTAACACAGAGACTGTGAGTGGATGACCCTGGCTGACAGAGTGAGATGTGACTTTCTCTGGGCCAGGCAGTCTGACTCTGAGCTGTTTTGCAAAGAAATGAAATGAAATCTTAGGCAGGGACAAAACTATTCCCCTCTCTCCTCCTCTGGGATCCTTCGTACTACGGCACGACATGGCCTTGTAAACCCTGGTGATCGAGCCAAACATCAATCATGTCCCCAGAACAAGTGGAAAAGAGCCTGTGATTCCTGTTTCCAGCTACCAATTTGTTGGCTGCAAGGGTAAGCCCATGAGCTGGAGGGGATATGCTGGGACCCACATCTCGCTGCTCCCCTGGGATTTCCCTGGTTCATGAGAGCCCTCTGTACTCCATGCTGGAGTGCTCTGCTGTGAATTGTGCCTCCTAGAAACGGGGCCTGTTTTCCACGAGTTAATGAAACCCAGACCCCTCAGAAGCCTTCTCTGACCTTGCTGCATGTGTGCCAAGACTGGCATGGGTGCGGTGCTTCTGCCAGTTCAGCACATGCACAACTCTACATCCAATGCTCCTGTCCAAAGTCTTCTGGAGGCCGTCAGGGTGTGTATTGGGGTGTGGGTGTCAGTAAGTGGCAAGTGCCCTGAACTGCCTTTCTGCGTCAATCTCGTTGAGATGGGGTTGGACTCGAGGTGCCAAGTGGGGGGAACACAGAACCACTGAGGGTGGGACAGCCAGCACGCCTCACCCAGCCCCTGCTCCTGGGGGGCTGCGCAGGGCCCCACTCACCGGGTGGCCGTGGGGACAAGGCCAAGCTCCCCGGGGTGCAGGCTGCGTCCCCTCAGGACCACAGGACATGCCGAGCTGGGAGGGACCCACAGCGAGTCCAGCTCCTGGCCCTGCACAGGACACCCCGAGAGTCACACCACGTGCCTCAGAGCGTTGTCCAAGCGCTTCCTGAGCTCCGCCAGGCCGGTGCCGTGACCATTTCCCCGGGAGCCCGTCCCGGTGCCCGACACCCTCAGGACGGGCCTTCCCCGACGCCCAACCCCCCGCGCCCCCCGTGACTGACGGGCCCGGCCCCGCCCCCCGCGCCCGCCCCGGGACGCTGCTTCCGGCGGCGGCGGCGCGCGCACGTGTGACGTCATCGGCCCCGGAAGGGCGGCGGAGGGGGAAGGGGCCGCGGGGCCCGTCCGGTCCGAGCTCCGGGTCCGACCCCGGTCCCGTGTCCCCGCTCCCGCCGAAATGACGCTCGCCGTCTTCTTCGGGTGCACCTTCATCGCCTTCGGGCCCGCGTTCGGCCTCTTCATCTTCACCATCGCCCGCGACCCGCTCCGCATCATCATCCTCATCGCCGGGTCAGTCAGCGATGGGGGCTCTGGTGCTGCCGTGGTGTGGGACCAGGATCGGCTCCGGGAGCCGTGTGGGCGTGGCGGGGCGCTGGGACCAGCGCCGGTGCTGCCGCCAGAAGGATGGTGGTGGGGGTACTGATTGTGCTGCTGGCGCTGGTACCAGTGCGGGTGTGTTGGAGTGCTGGTCCCAGTGCCTGTACGCGATCGCTGTGACCGGGGCGCTGGTAGCAGTGACGGTGCTGGATCAGTATGGGCGTGACAGGCGTGCTGGTACCAGTATGGGTGTGACAGGGTGCTGGTAGCATCAGGGTGTGATAGGCATGTGACTGCTGGCTGAGGCACCATCGTGGGTGCAGCAGACACACCAGAACTCATGCTGGTGCTGATGTGGGCTCA
>QWTY01098269.1:0-10952 GCA_008033365.1 Pseudorectes ferrugineus
GAACACCCTGGGAGGGAGGCGTGTGCGTGGGCAGTGAGTGGGCCCGGGGGGCTGCAGATGCAGGGCAGAAGGCTGTGTGCGTGCAGGGGGCAGCGGAGATGGACAGCCTGCAGAGACGGGGGTGTGTGTCCAGTGGGGCGTCACGATGTGCGGGGGATACAGCGACGGGAGTATGTGAGGCCAGGAGCACGCTGTGGGGCAGGGAGCTGGCTTAGTGACCGGGATGCGGAAGGATACCTGGGGGCTTGGAGGGGGCATCCCCTGGGAAGGGGGGCAGCTGGCCGGGCGCTGCCGGTGCCGGGGTGCAGCGGTGGGGCGGCAGCGGGAGCTGTGCGCGGTGCTGACCGCTGGCCGCGGAGCTGTCCGCGGTGCTGACCGCCGGCCGCGACCTGAGGCTGTGGCACCGGGATTGGGGTCCTGCGGCTCCGGCCGCTGATCTGAAGCAGAGGGGCTTTGGTTTTTCTCCTTCCATCCACTCCGCTTCCATGGATAGCAGTTCCGCTCCATCCTCCAGCACCTCTCCCGTGCTCTGGCTGCACTGCCACGGCGTCTCAGACTGACCCTCTGTGTGCAGCCAGTTCCCTCACCTTCCTCTGGGCGAGTGAGCGTGGGGGGGCTGCGCTGGGACTGGCTCCGGGTCCTTCCCCCAGCTCCCCTTCTGGAGTTGTGTTCAACACCCTTCCTGAGGTCCCCTGCCAGGTCACTGTCCCCACGTGGGGCTGTGGAATGACCTGGTGGTTCCTGGTGGAGAAGTTGGGATCGGATGCTCTTGCTTTGAGGAGACAGGTGTTTCATGCCTGGCTTGTGCCGGCTGGCAGTGAAGGGGAGGGGGAGCTGCCTTTGTTCCAGACAAGGGAGCAGATGCATGTCAGTGTACAGCCTGCTGGGGCTGCACACACGCAGCACAAACACACGTGCACACAAGCACATGCGCACACTCCCGGCCAGGAACATGTGGTGCAAAGCCGACCCTCTTCTCAGCTATCCCACTCCACGCTGGACGAGTCCTCTTGGGCACAGACCGGCTCCCAGCCCACCCTCTGCTGGCCTCCCCCTTTCCAGCAGCTTGTGAAGAGAGGTATCTCATTCTCGCTGCATCTCTGGGGAATAATGGATGGGTCTCCCAGGCTGGCACGGGTGTAGTGTGGTGATGGTAGGTGAAGTTATGGCTGCTGTCTAGAGTCCTGCTCTCCCTTGTGACAAAGAAGTGGCTGCCTCTCTGCTGCTAGGAATCCTGGAAATCCCTGAAAATCAAACTGTCAGGCAGCTGGTCAGGGGGAGGTGGCCCCCGCGTGTGCCATGGGCTTGCAGGAAGTGTCTTTTAGGCACGGGGCTGTGCACAGGCACACACCTCCATGGACGTGGGTTTGCACGCCTCCACTCCGCCGTGCATGCAGACAGCACCCACGTGTGCATATGTGCACACATATGTGCACCGTTCCTCCCCCACAAACCACGGGAGAGCTGGGAGGCTGTGCAGGAAGTGCTCTGCTCGCTCCTTCTTCTCGTGGCTCTAGGGTGAAACTCTGCACTTTACGATGGGCTCAGTGCTGAGCCTCCCCAGCAGGCAGGTGAGGGGGAATCTGTGTTCCTGTGGGAGCTGACCTGCTAGGGCATGGCTGAAGACATGAAGAATGTCCCTCGATTACAGGTAAAATGCAGGGAGCAGAGCATGAGCAGCCAGGGCTGTGGGCTCCTCAGGCTACAAACCATCAGTCCCACAGCTCAGTGAACTGAGCTCGAGGCAGTGCTGAACTAGGAATGATGCAGACTGTGCCAGGGCTGGGAGACACAGCTGGGGACAGCTGACATCAGCCCTGGGGACTCACTGAAATGGCCCTGTCCCAGCCCCTCCTGCCTCTAGGCTGCTGGACACTTGCGACATATTCAGAGCCTGGGTGGTGGGCCTGCTCTGGGAGGGGTGCTACACAACCCCCTCCCCAGTCCTTTACCCTGCTGAGAGCCCCTCGGGTCTCCTTTGCAGATGGGCTCTTTGTGACCGACTACTTCACCCGCACACCACGCAAGCTCAGCCCCTTCCGCTCCTTTGCCAGCATCGAGCTCTTCCACTTCCACATTCCCGAGGACACAGTCATCGCCGTCTGGAACCTCATCACCTTCAAGGAGCAAGGTGGCACCTTTGGGGATCAATGCCCAGACCGTAGCATCACCGTGTGAGTAAGCAGCCTGCCCTGCCTGTTTCCTTCCTGCCTGCCTCTGCTGCTCCTGCCTGGATTTGCCCCACAGCTTGCCTGCTCTTGCGTGCTTCTTTGCTTCCACAAGCATGTGTACATATAGAGTCAAAGAATCATAGAATCACAGAATGCTTTGGGTTGGAAAGGACATTAAAGATCATCTCGTTCCAACCTGCTACCATGGGACACGTTCCACTAGAGCAGGTTGCCAACTGAGTACCACACAGCTGCTCACTCATCCCTGCCCTGCTCCCCCGGTGGGGAGGAGAACCATGGAAAAAAAAGTAAAACTCGTGGGTTGAGATAAAAATGGTTTACTAATCAAAATAAATATGCCAATAACACTAATGTTAAAACAGCTACAACCATAATAATAATAATAACAACAGTAACAAAAAGGAGAGAGAGAAATAAAACCCAAGAAAGACGAGTGATTCATCACACAGTTGCTCACCACGTGCTGACTGATGTCCAGCCTGTCCCCCAGCAGTTGTTGGTGGCTCCCTGCCAACTACCCCAAGTTTATACACTGGGCAGGATGCTCTATATGGAATGGAATGTGTTCTATGTGGTATGGAATATCCCTTTGGCCAGTTTGGGTGAGCTCTCCAGGCCATGCTCCCTTATGGCATCTTGTGCACCTGCTCTCTGGCGGAGCATGGGACACTGAAAAGTGCTTTAGGCTAAGCACTGCTGAGCAATAACTGAAACGTCAGTGTGTTATCAACATTATTCTCACACTAAATCCAAAACACACCATTGTACCAGCCCCTAAGAAGAAAAGGAACCCTATCCCAGCCAAAACCCAGACAACATGTACGCTCCCTCCCCATGATTCATCTTCCCGGGACCAGTGCAGGCTCCACTCTTTTGTGCATCTCATAGATGAACTGTTTTGCTTGAACACCTACTCAGGAAAGCTCACAGTCTCCAGAAAGGTCCCAGATTACAGATGGCTTCCATGATGTCTTTAAGCATAGAGGAAAGACACCCACATACAGGACATACTGGCCCTGCCATGATGCCCAGCCTACACCCCGCTGACTGCTGTCTCTCCCGCAGGTATTTCCGCTCAGGGGCTCCCTCTGTCATTAACCCGCTGCACACGCACTTCCCCAGGGACACCGCTGTCCCTGGCTCCTTCGCACTGACCCTCACCTGGACCCTGCCCAACCGCACCACGGGAGTGTTCAATGTCACCAGCCCGCTGCCCGGGGACTGGTTCCTGGCTGCCCACCTGCCCAAAGATGAGGGCAAGATCTCCGTCAAGGTGAAGGGCCTGGAGGGACCATGGGGGCGCAGGGCTGGGGTCTGACTGCTCTGTGCTGGCAGTGCCCAGGGCAGGTGTCCCAAGTGGGGGCAGTGCCCTGTGCCCCTCGCCCTGTGCTGACTCTCCTCTGGTGCAGGGGCTCTACGAGGAGTGCCAGTATCTCTTCCAGCCACAGCTCATCGTGCAGCGCCTGGTGAACATCGCTGTGCTGTACCCTGGTCATGTCACCGAGCAGAGCATGGCCCCCCACAACCGCTCCTGCCTCTACAAGTGAGTGCGAGAAGGTCTCCTAAGGAGGGGGCATGCTCTGGGTGGGGAGATGAGGGTGTCCCATCCCTCTGGCTTCCCTCCCCAGCCCTGTTAATCCACAGTGATGGGCACAACCTGGCACTGCTGTCCCGCAGGGTCTTTGTGCCCAGCTACACGTCACGAGTGCTTGTGGAGGTGCTGCGATGCCGTGGGGCCGAGGGCTGCCCGCTCTGGCTGCGTGTGCGGGCCAAGGCTCCCCCCCTGCACAACTCCACAACACTGGACTGCCGGGAACACACTCCCTGCCAGCTGGCACAGGACCTGCCCTTCTGGCAGCACTGGTACTACGTGCTGGTGGAGAAACACCCCGGGGTGCCAGGCACCGTCTCCTTCCAGGTCACCGTGCAGCTCACAGGTGAGGATGCATGTGGAGGTGTGGGTCTTGACTCTGCTTTGGTGTGGGGGTTAAAAGATGCCCACAGGATCCGTCCCCAGCTGGGCACAGGGTTATAGCCAGCTCTGCTGGGATGGGAATGCTGGGAGGTGTTGGGGCTGGGTTGCAAATGGAGATGAGTGGTGGGCAAGAAGGGAAGGTGGGAACTAAGAGGGGGCTGGAGCTGTGTGGTGCCCAGGCTGATGGCTTTGTCCCTCCAGACTGTTCCCGACCCAGCCTGGCCCGGCCACCCTTCCTGCCCTCCAGCGCCTCCATGAACATGCCTCACTCGTTTGGCTCCGCGGGCGGGCTGGCGCTGGGGGACAGCCCTCCGCCCACCAGCCCCAACGACACGAAGCACCCGGTCCCCATCCCTGTCACCTCACATGCCGGAGAGCGGTGCTGGCCTGTCCGGCCCACGCTGCGCAACGAGCTGGACACCTTCTCCGTCCACTTCTACATCTTCTTCGGGCCCAACGTGTCAGTGCCACCCGACCGCCCCGCTGTCTTCGTCATCAACCTCCTGCCAGTGCTGGACAGTGGTGGGGTGCTCAACCTGGAGCTGCGGCTCAACGTGGTGAGGTGGCCACATACACCCTGAAGGGGGCAGAGTAGCTCGGGACAGGGGGCAGAGTAGCTCGGGACAGGGTGGGAGGTGGCTGATGTCAAGGTTGCAACAGGGCAGGGAACAGGATCTGGGGTCATAGGCAATGGTTGTGAAGTTTTGGGGTGATGGAGAATGGATTAGGGTGCTCCAAGGGCAGGATGATCACCCGGGTTTGGAGTGTTCTTGGGTGAAGGGCGGTGGGTTAGGGCACTGCTAGTTGGTGTGCTGTGATCCAGGTGCTGTCAGAGCAGGGGACATCGCTGGCACTGGTTTAAGGCCATCTCCTCTGCCGTCAGAGCTCCCTGTGTGGTGAGAATGTGACAGTGTTCGGGTGTCTAAACCATGAAGTCCCACTGACGTCTGGTGACAACACCTCGGTCACCTGCGAGACAGGTAGGCTGGGCTGTGCATGTCCATCCTGCCATGTCCGTGGGGTCACACCCCGCTGTGTCTGGCAAGAGGCTGGGTGGGGGTAGGCTACAGAGACCATGGGGACATGTGGCCCTGGAGCCTGGCACAGGGTAGTCTGTCCCTGTTCCAGCTCTGCCCAGGGCAGGGGGCTGGACCTTGCCCTGCTCACCCAGAGCTCTCCTGGCCCACAGAGTCTCTGGCAGGCTTCCTGCTCTCCGTAAACGCCACAGCCAGCCTCAGCCGCCTGCGGATCCCCTACCCACAGACAGGCAGCTGGTACCTGAGCCTGCGCTCGCTCTGTGCCACGGAGCACGGGTAAGAGCCCCAGCATATCCCCTCCCTGTGCCCCCAGGGGGGATGTCCCCAGCATGAGCCGTGTTTGTGTGTGCCGTGGGTCTGTGGCTATGCCTGTCCCCTGCGCTGCGTGTCTCCGCTCATGTGTGTGCACGTGGCTTTGCAGGCTGTGTGTCACCGTGTGAGCGCTGCGTGGGCACGGATGGCTCCATCTCGCGTCTGCCTGACCATCTGTGGGTCCCCGCGGCTCTTCCCTCTGTCTCGCGGTTAGGAAGTGCCTGTCAGCTCGCAAACGCCGGGCATCTGTCAGTGCCTCTCCGCCTCCGCGGCAGGGCCCATCTGTACCCGTGCCCGGGAGGGGACCGGGCTGTCGCTGGGAGGGCAGGGCTCTGCTCTGCGTGTGAGCAGGCATCTCCGGTCAGGCTGGGGCTCTGCTCAGCATCTCCAGGGACTGCTCCTGTGCCGTGGCTCTGCTCCTGGCCTCTGTGTCTGCCTGGAGCCCTGCGGAGGAGAGAGGCTGGTGTGTGTGTGTGTGTGTTATGTGTCTGTACGTGTGAGGATGCATGAGTGCAGATGGTGCAAGTGTGCATGCAGCACTGCATGCGTGTTTGGGTGCACACATGCAGCTCTGCATGCATGTTCTGGTTTGCACGAGCAGTCAGGGCTCTGTTCAGGCAGTCAGGGCTGTGTGTGTTCTGCACGCACTGACGTGCAGATTTGACTGTGTGAGGACACAGTCAGTGGACAGCAGACACACGTGCAGCCGGCACTGTGTGCGTATTTGTGCATGTTGGGGTGCCTGTGCGTGCCCTGCCAGCAGCTGGTACGTGCTGTCGGCCTGCAGGGCTGCCTGTGCTCCTGGTGTGCTGGAGCTGAGGAGGTGCTGGCAGTGCCCAGAGCCTCGTGCGTGGGCAGCGCAGGGCAGTGGGGTTGGTGTGCCTGCCCTGACTCCTCTGCTGCGTTTCTAGTTCACGCTGAGTTGCCAGTCGCAGTCAGTCCTTCCCTGATGGGTTCACACACGGGCATTGCAGGGCAGGGCACAGTGTTTGCACAGCGAAATCCAAATGAAATAGGAACCAGCTGAGTGTGCTGCTAAAGGCAGAGGGGGTTTAAAGCATGGCCACGTTCCTCCTGCTCACCCAGGCTGGCACAAACAATTGAAGCACCCAGGATCCTTGGGGACCAGCTCTCAGCTACCAGACGCAGCACCAAAGCAGCTCATTTTCAGGCTTGCCCAGTCCCTGGGTCTCCCATCACCTGCCAAGTCTGGGTGTGACAGGTGGCTGTGGCAGAGGCAGGAGCTGCTCAAGGGCACAGGGTGAGGGCTGACCCCCTTGTCCCACCCCGCAGGTTTGAGCCCTGCACCAACGTGACAGCTGAGGTGTACCTGCGCGCCTACCTCTCCCCCTGCATCAACGACTGCGGCATCTACGGCCAGTGCAAGCTGCTGCGCACCAACAACTACCTGTACGCTGCCTGCGAGTGCAAAGCTGGTGAGAGCTGCCCCGGGCACCCACGGACCCCCAGCATCCTCCCCTTCTCCTTGTGGGTTTTACATCCCTTCATGCCAGGTCTCTGCAGGGTGCTGGAAAGGGGGTTCCCTGCTCCACCCCCCCAGCCCCTGCGAGTGCTGCAGCGGTGACGGCAGCTCTCCCTGGTCACAGGCTGGAACGGCTGGGGCTGCACGGACAACGCTGAGGCTTTCTCCTATGGCTTCCAGCTCCTCTCCACGCTGCTGTTGTGCCTCAGCAATGTCATGTTTGTGCCTCCCGTGGCCATTGCTGTCCGCAGCCACTACCTCCTAGAAGCTGCCGTCTACATCTTCACCATGTTCTTCTCCACTGTGAGTGTGGGGTGGGGGCGGCTGAGGGGCAGGCGAGGGGCTGGGGCTGTGCAGGGCAGCTCTCACACCCTTTCCCTGCTACCCCAGTTTTACCATGCCTGTGACCAGCCAGGCATTGTAGTATTCTGCATCATGGAGTACGATGTGCTGCAGTTTTGTGACTTCTTGGGCTCTCTCATGTCTGTCTGGGTCACTGTCATCGCCATGGCCCGGCTCCAGCCCATAGTCAAGCAGGCAAGTGTGGGGAGGGGGCATGCAGGGCAGGCATGGAAGGGATTTATCCTGATGGGTGCCCCACTGCCCCACAGGTGCTGTACCTGCTGGGGGCCATGCTGCTCTCCATGGCTCTGCAGATGGACCGCCACGGGCTCTGGAATCTGCTGGGGCCCAGCCTTTTCGCTTTGGGGATAATGGCCGTCGCCTGGGTAAGATGGTGTCCCCTATGTCCCCATCCTGGCTGCTCTCAGCATCCTGCCCCTGCCAGCATCTCCCCTCTGCTGCCTTCACCCTTGCCCATGAACCCCTGTCCCTGGCTCCTGGGGGATGTGTCACCGTGGCACAGGGGTTGTGTCCATCCCTGCTGCGGCTCCCCCTTCCACACCTTTCCCCTTTCCCCACCACAGACGGCTCGCACCATCCGTCGCCGCCACTGCTACCCACCGACCTGGAAGCGCTGGGCTTTCTACCTGTGCCCGGGAGCGCTGATCGCGGCGGCGGCCGTGCTGCTCTACGCCTTCGTGGAGACGGAGGAGAACTACTTCTACATCCACAGCATCTGGCACCTGCTCATCGCCGGCAGCGTCGGCTTCCTGCTGCCGCCCCGTGCCAAGCCCAGCAGGCGCCTGGGGCCGCTGCCCCGGCGCAAGGGATGCGGGTACCAGCTCTGTGTTAATGAGCAGGAGGAGCTGGGGCTCGTCGACCCTGCCGTGGCCTCCATCAACAGTATTTGTACCAGCTGATGATGCTGACGCCAGCTCAGACTCCTCTGGCATGGACAGCAGCCCTGTGGGGCTTGGCACCCGCTCTCTTTGCTGGCCACCCATCTCCGGGAGTGCCAGGACTCCTCCGGGCAGGCACACAGCCACCTGTGCCACCCTGTTCTTCCAATTACAGCCTGATTGAACTTGTCTCCAGGAGTTGCTGTGGCTCAGTCTGGGGCAGAGCTGTGGGGTCTCAAGGCTGAGCTGGGCCACACTCCTCTCTTTGCCAGGCCATGGAGTTGCTGAGGGGATGTGGCGGGGTGCGGAGGGGAGGAATGGCAACAGTCTCTGGCTCTCAGTCAGAGCTGCTACTCTGTGGTGGCTGCTCTGGAGCTGATGCAGCTCCAACGTAGAGCAAAGTGGCTGGCAAGAGGTGGCGACCAGAGGCTGCAGTGTTTTGGCTCCTGGCATGACAGGTTGCACGGCTGGAATGTCTTTGTTGGGGCACTGTGCTCTCACAGGCTGCCATGTCTGATCCAGGAGCAGCTGTGCTGTGCCAGGGCATCTGGGATCCCCTCCAAGCCTGCAGGACTGTGGGGAGCCCATAGCTGTGGGGGCAGGTGCCACTGGGGAATGATGCTGGTGCTGCCTGCCGTGGCAATGCACAAGTCCGAGAGTGCTCTGCCTGCAAGGGCCACACCAGGAGCCCAGAGCCTGTTGGTGTCACCCCCCTGCCTGGGGCAGCCTGCCTCAGCACCCCACATGTCGCTACACCAAAGGACCAGTGGACAAGTGACCCTGTGTCCCTGCTGTTGCCACCAGCCCTGTCTCTGCAGGGCACTGGGCTCCAGTGAGAGGGGCATTGCATGGACTGTACCCTGTGACCTGCTTGGGGCGGCCTTTTCTCAGCCCCTGCTCCTTGTCTGGCTTATGGTTGGACCTGTGGGCTCAGCACCCACTGCAGCCAGTGGTGACCATGGTGTGGTGATGGACACCCAGGCTGTGCGTGTGCCTCAAGGACGGGGGGTTTTCACTCTGCTTCGGCAGCTCAGAGGGGTCAGGGTGGGCCAGGGAGGACAGGGAAAGTTCCACTGACACTTCTCAGCCCAATGGGGACTTCCCCAATCCCCTGAGAATTTCTCAGCCCTGCAGGGGTCTTCAGGGTGGAATCCCAAGGCAAAACTCTGCATCCTAGCAGCAACATCCCAGCTCAGCAGAGCCCACCCGCCAGCAGCCCCCCTCCCTGTACCCCTGGGGACAGAGCCCGGCACAGGGAGATTTACTGGATGCTTAACAGGATTAGCAACTGCAGGCGGGCAGGCAGCTATGTAATAGGATTGCAATCTAATTAAAACTGCTGCTTGGGAGCTGGGCCCCAGCTGGCCAGAGCAGGGTGGGCTTGGGGGGCTGTGGGGGCAGCTGGAGAGGACTGTGGGGATGGGGTGGGCAGAGAAGGAGGAGGGGTGAGCTGGCAAAGACCATGGCAGTGCTGGTGGGTTCAGGGGTTTGCTGCCTCTGTCTCTGGGCCTTGGTGTGGGATATGCCCATGGGGAGCCAGCCTGGCCTGGAGGTGTGCTGGGCAGCCTGGGCAGGAGCCCCAGTCACTGTGCAAGGACTTGGGAACCTGCATCTGCCACTCTCCTTCCCCCGCCAAGCTCACCCTGCAGCCCTCTCTCTGCTACAGAATGTCCTGTCTGGTCTGGCCAGGTGGCAGATTAAGGATTAATTTTTTAATTAAAAACATTACTCATTTCACCAAGTCTAATTGCACCCCACTGGCAGTAGCAGCCCCCAGAGGATGAGGAGCTCAGCTTTAGCTTTCACATCAGCAACACGCTGGAGTGCAGTGCACACTGGGCACGAGCTGGTCCTGCACCCCAGTGTCATGGAGATGTCGGGGCTGCATGCAGCATCCTTACCCATCCCTCATCCCGTGTCTCACTGCTGTAGGGCTGAAGTGCAAACCTGCTGCTTGTCAAATCTGTGAAGACCCTACAATAACAGACCCGGTGGTGGGATGAGCTCTCCCCTTGCAAGCAGCTGCACAGCCCCTGGCCTGCCCCACAGCAGACACCGTGGGGTGACACATGTGGGACTGGACTCTTGAGGTGGCAGGGGTGGGCAGGGGTTTTAGCCAGCAGAGCTGCCCAGGGAAGCCTGGAGGAGCCACACACCAGCTCTGCTAGACTCTGCTTTTCCGGGCTGCTGGTGTGGCTCAGAGCTCCCTCTCCTTTTAATTAAACCTGCAACTGCATTTTTCATCTCAAGGACAGGCCATGCATCCGACCGCACCGCCCAGGAGGGAGCTCGGCCAAGCAGCACTGGAGGGCATCCAGGCATTCTCTGCCAGCCCAGCTCATCCCTGGGGGCCCGTGGGCTGCCTGCTGAGAGCTGGGAATCCCCATTCCCACTTCATCTCCCAGTCCCACGGTGGGCAGAAACCCATTCCCCTGCCCAGGAGGCCGGCACAGCTTGGGAGACATTGAGGTGCATTGCAAGTGCAGAACACACAGTCTTCCAGGACAGAAGGGTTTTGTGCTCCCAAAGCATGGAGAAGCCGGTCTCTCCTGTGGGACACCCAGCACAGGGGGTGTGTGCGCCTCTCCCACCAAGCCTTTCTGGGAGCATGCTGGGACACACCATGGGAGACTGATTCCTCTCAGTCACCTCTCCTTTGTCGCAGGGTCAGGAGCACCAGCATGTCTGTCCCCATGGGTCGAGTGAGCTTTT
>QWTY01098275.1:0-22376 GCA_008033365.1 Pseudorectes ferrugineus
GAAGCTGCCGTACCACCGCAGACCCGTTACCGGCAAAGAGTACGTGGATATCAACGCCCTCGTTCAGAGGGAGCTGAAAAAGGCTCCGCGCTTCCTCGCTGCGTGCTGTGAGTCTGATGGGACCAACCTGGTCATCCTCACCACAGCCCCACGGGGCTTCAAGTCCGGTGACCGCATGACCTGGTTTGTCCTTTTCCACAACGTGGCCAGCACTGGATACTACCTGTCTCCGGTGGGGCTGGAGGTGCTGGTGGACCACGGGGACCTCCAGGTCTCCCGTTGGCAGCTGCACAAAGTCTTCTACAACGGCCGGTACTTTGCCAGCACAGGGGATCTGGAGCAGGAGTTTGTGGCCGGTGCACTGGAGGTCGTCAGACTGAAGCAGCCCCAGGCTGACGCAGTTCTGGGCTCAATGAGGCCCCGGCACCCGCCTGGCTCCCCAGGCCCGCTGCAGTTTGAGCCCCAGGGTCCCCGCTACAGCATCAGGCACAATCGCATCACCTTCCAGGGCTGGAGCATCGCCTTCGGCATGAACCCCAACACTGGCCCGCGCCTCTTCGACATCAGGTACCGCGGGGAGAGGATTGTCTATGAGCTGAGTCTGCAGGAAGCCTTAGCCCTGTACGGCTCCAACTGCCCTGGGGGCATGTCCACCCGCTACCTGGACGGCAGCTTTGGCATCGGCAGGTTTGCCTACGAGCTGGTGCAGGGCCTCGACTGCCCCTACACAGCGACCTATGTGGACCGGCACTACCTGGCAGAGACAGATACTCCCAAAACCAACCAAAACTCACTCTGCATTTTCGAGCATGACTCTGCCCTCCCTCTGAGGCGCCACTTCTCCGACTCGCAGTCCTTTTACTACGGCGGGCTGCGGAAAAACACGCTGGTCATTCGTACCATCTCCACGCTCATTAACTATGACTACATCTGGGACTTCATGTTCCATGGCAGCGGGGCCGTGGAGGTCCGGGTGCATGCCACCGGCTACATCAGCTCCTCCTTCTTCCACGGCCAAGGCACTGACTACGGCAACAGGGTTGGGCCCCACACGCTGGGGACGATGCACCTCCACCACATCCACTACAAGGTGGACCTGGATGTTGATGGTAGGTCTGGCCACCTCTGTGTGCATGGCTGTGGTTTACTGTGGCCTGAGGCTCTGCCTGGGGTGCAGAGCTCGAGAGGGTTTTCTCTTCTGCTTCACAGGGCAGCTGAACTCCCTGGAGACCCAGGACATGGAGTACGAGTTTGTCAAAGATCCCTGGAGCACACAGAACACCATTGAGCGGCCACGCCTCCGCAGGGAAAGGCTGGAGAAGGAGGACGAGGCAGCATTCCCACTCAATGCCCCCATGCCCCGCTACCTGTCCTTTGTCAGCCCCAATCCCAACAAGTGGGGGCACCCACGCAGCTACCGGGTCCAGATCATCAGCTTTGCCGGGAAGCACCTGCCCACCAGCAGCTCCATGGAACGGTCCATCAGCTGGGGCAGGTGCGTGCCAGGGCTGGGGAGCGTGCGGCCTCCGCTGCTTCTGCTCCTGGTGGAGGGAGACTGTCACCTCTGGGCTGCAGGGAAGGGTTAAACAGCAAACATGCATAGCTTTTGGCTCTGAAATTTCCTTGAAATGTTGCTCAATAACATCTGCTCATGGTAGTTCACAGGCAGGAATCTGACCCCACGTCAGACTAATTTAGAGCAACCCCATGTGTTTTTCCCTTTGAGGGGAAGTAGGCTGCAGGACAAATTCCTAAGGGAAGCACTGGCACCGCCAGGCTGTGATATCTTCCCATGAGGACAGAATGTCTTTCGGAGGATGGCTGGGATAAGCACAGACCAGTCTCAGTGCCAGGGTGAGCTGATGGAGCTCGTGCTGGGGAAGTCTGTGTGGGGGAGAAGCAGCTGTGACTTAAGGGAGTGCCCTGGGCATTGAGTGGCAGCATTTGCACCTGGATCCATTCGTGTTTCCCAGCCACGCTGGAAAAGCCACGGGCAGCAAGGGATCCCCTGCAAGCCTGAAGATGCTGGGGCTGCTGCCCATTACTGCCCTGCCGGCCCTTTCCCTCCCCACCCCAGGGCAGACCAGGGATGCACCCAGCCCCAGTTTGCCAGTGCACCCCAGCTGGCAATGCCACGGCTGCCCTGCCCTGTGCTGGCACGGACAAGCCCCTCTGCCCCCTGTGCTGGCAGGTACCAGCTGGCTGTCACCCGGCGGAAGGAGGAGGAGCCCACCAGCACCAGCATCTACAACCAGAACGACCCCTGGACGCCCACTGTCGCCTTTGCTGACTTCATCAACAACGAGACCATCACCAACCAGGTAAGCTGGGGTCCCTGGGATGGAGAGAAGCTGAGCCTTGTGGGGGCCATCCCAGCTCCTGCCCTGCACAGAGGCTTCATCCGTCCCAGAGCCAGACTGAGCAGCTGCTGGGCTGGCAGAGCCCTGCTCAGCCTGCCAGATGCCTCGTTCCTCTTCTCCCCAGGACTTGGTTGCCTGGATCACTGTGGGGTTCCTGCACGTCCCTCATGCTGAAGACGTCCCCAACACGGTGACCGTGGGGAACAGCGTCGGCTTTTTCCTGAGGCCCTACAACTACTTCAATGAGGACCCCTCGGTGGATTCACCTGACAGCGTCTACTTCAGCAGTGAACAGGACGCTGGGGCATGTGGGGCCAACCCCCTTGCCTGCCTGTCCTCTGCCGCTGCCTGTGCCCCCCGCCTGCCCCCCTTCCACTTTGGGGGCTTCCTCAACCTCAGCCTGGCACCGCCTCTTGGCGGGCTCTGACGAGCCAGGGGCTGCTGCTGGCTGTCGGGTGGGTGCTCAGAGGGGCTCTGTCCCACACCAGGACCTGCCCTCCCCCTGCCCAGGGTGTCACGTGCTCAGGGTCAGGTTTTCAGAGAAGCTCAGTTCTCTGAAAAGTTTCAGCACTGCAGCACTGCCAAAGGAGGACCCAAAGCCTCTAAAAAACAGCCCCTAGGAGTGATTTTTTAATTTCATCCAGGATGTCAGCCTGTGTACTGTTGGGCGCCCGCAGCCGCTCCCCTCCTCTGGGATGGGGCTCCCACCGCCTGGCCAACGTCAGCGCACACAGGCTGACGGTGCTGGCCGAGGTTGCCCATAGCACAAAGCTGCAGCTGCCCTTGGAGCTGTGGTGCACACGAGGTTTTGCCCACAGTGGCAGGAGCGAGTGGTGTGGTGCTGCCATGGACCTGCCACAGGATGCCCGAAACCTCCCCAGCCACGCAGCCATTGCAGCATCGAGGCCGCTGGGCCCAGGCAATGCCAAGCTCTGGCTGCTGCTGCAGTGCCAACTCTGCAGATGGAGACGGTGCTCTGGGCTCGCTGGGAGGCTGCTGGAGGAGCCCACGGCTGCACCTCCGGATGGGCACTCCCCGGGCTGGGCTGTCCCGTGTCCGCCCTTCCCAATAAACAGGCACTCGAGTGCTTTCCCTGAACAAACTCGTGTAGCTCATGGGTGCTGCTCTGTTTCCTGTGGCCGGGGCCAGACCCCGGCACTGCTGATGCTGTGGGAGCTGATGGCCTGTGAGGGATGGCCCTGGCTCAGCTCTGAGGGGTCCAAGGGATGTGGGGCAGCCCCAGTGCCCGGCATGGCTGTGCGAGTGTGTCCTGGCGATGCTCCTGGACCCTGGTGCTGGCAGGAGGCTCCTGCCAGGGAATATGGAGCAAACAAGGGAGTTAATGTTTAACAGTTGTTCTGAGCTGTGTTAATCAGTCCTGGGCTTGGCTGCTGCCCAGCGTGCTCAGCCCCCCTGTGTGGGGACCCTTGCTTCTACACCCCCAGCTGCACGTGCAGCTCTGGGCTGCAGGATCCCACAGCCCACAGAGCCCATCCCCACTGTGCCAGGCTGGGATGGGGACACCAAGAAGCTTGGTGAGGCCAGTGCCAGCCCTGGCACACGGCTGCAGGTGCTAAGCACTCACCAAGGTGTCCCTGGGGGCATGGTGGGTATCCATCCCCTCTGCCCCCTTGCTGTAGTGGATGGGTCTGTCCAGAACCACGGTGCGAGGGGCTTGAGAAGCCCTAATGGCTGTGGGGTGTCCCCCTGGGAGCCGGCTCAGCTCGCTGCAGCACAGGGGAGAGGGCTGGGGAGGAGGGGGCAGCTCAGGCCATGGCTCAGTGTGAGGCTGCAGAGGTCCCTGGGTGCCCTGGGGTGACAGCGGGGGCTGTGCCCAGACGCTCCTCCCAGGCCTTGTGCGAGAGGAAGGTCGTGGCCGGCAGCTCCCTGCCCATGGCCAGGTGCCCACGTGTGTGCGGTGCCGCCCGGACTCTGCTCGTGCGCTGACGCAGTGACCAGTGACCAGCACACTGCCACAGCCCAGCCTGCTCCTTGCGGCCATCTGGGAACATTCTGGACCAAACACTGGCCCAAACACTCCGTTACAGCAGCCACTGGTGCTGCGCGTGCCACAGCTGCATCCGGAACCTCGGGAATCACGGGGACACCGTGTCCCAGAGCCAGCTGCTGCCACTGCAGTCACACAGCTCCTGGGCTGCCAGCTGGTCCTGGGCTCGGCGTGCACAGACCCAGGGCAGAAAGCAGGTTCCTCCAGGCTGACCCCACTCCCTCCCTGGGAAAGCCAGCCAGTTTACAGTGCACATCCCCAGCGGTGCTGCTGGCAGGGCTGTTCGGTGCAGGGGATGAGCTGGACCCCGAGCAATTGTCAGACTGGCCAGGGTGCAGAACCCTGCAGTGCCCAGGCAGCTCCTGCCCTGCCACAGGTCCACACAGTGACTTTGGGGCCAGGGATTTATCCACAGGGCAGGGCATGGAGCAGCTCTGGGACTGTGTGGACCCTGGCAGCTCTGGCACAGTCCTGACCTGTGGCATGTGCACCTGGCACTGCACAGGGGGGCACTGGGCTGAGCCACTCTGTCCCCTGTGCTGGGAGGGAGGAGGTGACTGCTTCCATCCTGCTTCCTGCCTGCTCCCCACCATGACCCCAGTTTTCCCACAGTGACTTTTTCCAAGGGGACTGGAGTGCTAGTCCCCATCCCCCAACACCTTTTGCCCCCTTTTCTGCTGTGAAATCTCCTGTGAAGGATTTATTGCTGATGGTTTCAAAATATTTTTGGAACGGAAGCCAAGTCTGTTGCATTCCTTCACGCTGGCCAAAGCCACTCTCAGTTGACGACCCTGGAATGAGCTGTTGGGGAATTTGTTTTGCAAGAGTAATTCAATTTCTGTGCAAACTTCTGTTTTGTTGGGATGTTCTGTAGGTCAGGAGCTCAGTCCAGGGTCTGGGACCATCTGCCTTGGGTGTAGCAAGGCCAGGCTGGATAGGATGGGCCTGTGGCAGGGCTGAGTCTGTGGCCTTCGCCTGCTTCTCTCACAGGCCATCCATGCCCGTGTCCATGGAGCAAGGTTTGCTGGTGTTTCGTCTGTCAGACCCCGTGGCTCCCTGGGCTCTGAGTGGGCAGAGGGGCAGGATGGGGCCTGGAGCTCCTGCTGTTTGTGAGCAGGACTCAGTACTGGACACAGCTCTCACAGAGGCAAACAACACAGGGCAGCAGTTCAAGGATCTTGAGCTGAATTTTCTCAGGAGGGAGATAAGTGATGCATTTCACTGGCTGTTGATCATTAACGCCTTGCTGCCTGTCCAGCTGCGGTGGGTGCTGGCTGGGCACCCCGTGCTGCTGCCCCAGGGCTGTGAGTCCGTGCACTGGCAGTTGTGGATGATAAAGCTGCGGTGCCAGCACTGCTACCAGGGACAGCAGAGTGTGGCTGGGGTTGAGGGGACAGCCACGGGCACCGCAGGATGAGTGGTGTGCTTGGCTCTGTCCCTGCAGCCGGGGTCTGACTGGGCAGGAGGGATTAACCCAGTGGAGCAGTGCTGGGAGGAGAAATGCTGTCCCTATTTCCAAAGGTCCTTTAGCCCCACACTAGAGATCAGAAGAACATGGCTGGGAGCCAGGAGCGTCCCAGGCCTGGCTGTCTGGAACTGCGGGGACCTCCAGGAATGGCCTTAAAAGTTTCCCATTATGTGAAGTCCTGGTTAAATTAGCCTGGCATAAGCAGGGGGATGGGCAGTGTGCCCTCTGCTCCATGCACCCGCTCCATGCTCCTGGGCATCCTTGCCGTGCTGCAGTGGTGGTTCACGGGGGGATGGCAGAGAGATGAGAGCAATTGTCAGCCCTGGACATGGCAGCTCAGCAGGACAGTCTCACAGAGTGTGGGATAAGGGAGCAAAGGCTGCAGTTCAGTCAGAGCAGCTGAACTGTTTTGTTGCTGGAGGAGCCAGAGCTGCAGGATCCCCCCGAGCAAGGGGATGGTGCAGGGCAGGGGACGGGGCTGGGGTTGGAGCACCCTGCACTCCACGTGCCCTCAAAGCCATTTTCCCCTTTTACGTAAGTTGTTCCAAACATGTTTGTTACACACCCCTGGTGATGTACCTTTGGAAAGAGTGGTTTTGGGTCCAAAGATCAGTGCTGGGACAGCGACCTGCCCGCCACAAACAAGACCCTGCAGAGTATAAAACCCCAGTGGCACAGTGGAGTACCGGACAGCCAGAGCCACGCCGAGGGCAGCGGCAGCAGGGGAGGATGGAGGCCAACATGAACCTCCTGCACGACGTGGGCATCCGGACCACGCACTGGCTGCAGCAGCGCTTCCAGGGCTCCCAGGACTGGTTCCTCTTCATCTCTTATGCTGCTGATCTCAGGAATGCTTTTTTTGTCCTCTTCCCCATCTGGTTCCACTTCAGCGAGGCAGTGGGCATCAGGCTCATCTGGGTGGCTGTAATCGGAGACTGGCTCAACCTCGTCTTCAAGTGGTGAGTGGCCCTGAGCCAACACTCCCACCGAGTGTGTTGGCACACCTGGACTGATGAGGGCCAGATGGGTGCTCTCAGCCCCAGTGCTGGAGTAGGACAAAGACCAGAGTTCAGCCCCAGCTGGGCAGTGACAATGGTCACTCCTTCCCAGGCCATCCAGCAACAGCTCCCCTCTTCCTAGAGCCAAGCAGAGATGGAGCCTCCGGCAAACAGAGTCAGCCCTGGGCATGGCATTCCCATCAGCCAGGTGGTGAGTGGAGGGATCTCCACAGAGCCCCTCACCACTGGAGGTCACATTGGCTTGCTCCCAGGAAGTTCTTGCTCTTCCTTCCCCCTCAGGGCTGGGGATGGGGACATGGACAGGCAATGTCAGCCATCAGAACCAAGCAAACAGCTGGGTGCTGTGTTGGTCAGGATGCCCTGGACCACTTGTGGGTCCTTTGCTTCTTCCATCTCCCAGAACAGATCTAAAGCTGCAGCTGTGCCCAGGACCTCCCCAGATCCTTTCTCTTTTCTTTTCAGGATCCTCTTTGGGGAGAGACCATACTGGTGGGTCCTTGACACGGACTATTATGGCAACAACTCTGCACCAGAGATCCAGCAGTTCCCGCTCACCTGCGAGACTGGCCCCGGTAGGGTTCCCCAAGCCGTGGTAGGGTCCCCCAGCCCGAGCAGGGTGACCTGCGCACACAAGGAGGGAGGTGCTGGCCTGGCCTGGGCTGTGGCTGGCAGCCTGAGGGTGGCACATGCCCCTGGACAGCTCTGGAGAGAGGGCCATTGCTGCTGTGCTCCTGGGCTGTGCCTGCAGTGGAAGGAGGCAGGGCAGCCCCTGCACAGAGCAGACCTTGACCCTTGGTGCAGCTGTGGTGGTTCAGCGCAAACCCCTGCCTGTGCTCAGCTCTGGCCCATGCAGGGTCTGACCTGGGTCTCTCTTCTTGCCCAGGGAGCCCATCGGGCCATGCCATGGGTGCAGCAGGCGTGTACTACGTCATGGTGACGGCCCTCCTCTCTGCTGCTGAGGGAAAGAAGCAGTCAAGGACACTCAGATACTGGTAAGCTGTGTGCCAAAACCACCTGTGCTAGGCAGAGGCAGCTCCAGCACGCAGAGGCACAGCCAAGCCCATCAAGGCACAAGGCTGTGGACTGACAGCTGGGTTGAGGCACCCCAGGCAGGGTCTGCATGAGGACAGGCTCAGCAGGCAGCCAGGCATTTTTTGGAGTAGGTGATGGCAGTGCCATGGGCAGGGCAGGCAGTGCCATGGGCAGGGCAAGCTGGCCCTGGCACTGACATGGCCACCTGTCCCTCACAGGGTGCTGTGGACAGTGCTTTGGATGGGGTTCTGGGCAGTTCAGGGCTGTGTCTGCGTGTCCCGAGTCTTCATTGCTGCACACTTCCCCCACCAGGTGATTGCAGGGGTTTTCTCAGGTGAGTGTATCAGACCCATCCCTTTCCCTGCAGCACCACTGTGCTGGACTGCAGCACCTGCAGCACTGACCAATGCTCCCACTTTGTTACTGGCAGGGATGGCCGTGGCCAAGACCTTCCATCACGTCCGCTGCATCTACAATGCCAGCTTCTGTCGGTACCTGGGCATCACCTTGTTCCTCTTCAGCTTCACCCTGGGTTTCTACCTGCTGCTCTGGACGTTTGGCGTGGACCTGCTCTGGACGCTGGAGAAGGCACAGAAGTGGTGCAGCCACCCTGAGTGGGTCCACATTGACACCACTCCCTTTGCCAGCCTCCTCCGTAACCTGGGCATCCTCTTCGGGCTGGGGCTGGCCCTCAACTCCCACATGTACCAGGAGAGCTGCCGGTTAAAGCAGGGCCAGCAGCTGCCCTTCCGCCTGGGCTGCATCGCTGTCTCCCTCCTCATCCTCCACATCTTTGATGCTTTCAAGCCACCCTCCCACATGCAGCTGCTCTTCTACGCCCTCTCCTTCTGCAAGAGTGCGGCTGTGCCGCTGGCTACTGTCGGCCTCATCCCCTACTGCCTCTCCCAGCTCCTGGCCACACAGGACAAAAAGGCTGCCTAAGGCAGGTGGACACCCCGGCCCTGGGCTCAGGGACAGCTACCAGGCCCTGGGTGCACCTCAGCCACTGTTTGCTTCCTGCTGAACCTGCACAGACTCTGCCCTGGGAGCAGACCACGGAGGCTGGGCCGGTGCTGCTGGGTGGCTCCCACAACACGGACCCACAGTGTCAGTCACACCGGTCTGTGGCTGGCTCATGGCACAGAGAGCCCTGCATGCCCAGGACTCCCCTGCTGTCCCTCCCGCACCCACAGCTGGGGGTCACCTGCCCAGGACCCAGCAGCAGCAGCGGGAGGTGCTGCACTCCCTTGCAGCTTGTGGGGACAATGCTAGCTCCGCGCTGCAGGGCTGGGGACGGCACCACTGAGAGCAGGGTTCTCACCTCTGCGTGTCTGGGGTCTGCTGAAGAGACAGCTCTGTGACAGGAATGGGCAGACACTGACATGGACATAAAGTGCCAGTGTGGGGACCCCCCCAGCCCGGGACGTTTGGTGTTCCCCTCTGTGTGACGCAGTGTGGGGTGCACGTACGCCCACGTGTGTACAAACAGACCCTGTATCTGTGCACACATGGCAGGGGGGTGTGGCTGTGCACAGGAGGTGTTTTATTAAAGCTGAAGGTTGTTTAGCTGGTGAGTTTGAGTGTCCTGCTGGCCAGCACCATGGGATGGGGGATCAGCTCCTGGGTGTAGGGCTGTGGCACAGCCTGCAGATGGTAGAGGAAGGACATTTCTCCTGGCTGCTGAAGACCCTCAACACCTGCAAGACATGTTCAAGCCACCGGGAAGGGCACTGCCTGGTGCCCTGGGTCTTTACCTTTTGCCCTGAGGTGCAGTTGAACACTGACAGCACAGTGAGGGTAATGAGCTGCTTTTTGTGCTGTTTATCCAAAGTTTCTGGGTGCACCTTGTGTCAGGAACAGGGACAAACTTGTGTCACCTCACTGCTTACAAAATCAACCTCAGCTTTGGGACCAACTGGCTCAGCTGGGGCTGGGCTGAGCCCCCATGGTGTTGGGGACAGAGCTGGCATTTGGCTGTGCTGTGGGGTTGGGGTCGTGGCCCTCCCACCTCAGTCTCCCAGCCCCTGCCTCAGCCCCGTGCTCACTCTGCAGCAGAAGTCCTGAGGGCTCAGCCTGCTGCCTTCCAAGCTGTGCAGGCTCTACAGCCCGGCTATGAACTTCCTCAGTAAACATCCTCGCTCAGTCTGAGATAGTTGAAAATAAGACAGGGAGGTGCAGGTACTTTCTTCCTGCCAGACTCTCTGTGCGCATGTGCAGGATCACCCCCAAAGCACCAGCCCCTGCAGCACTGACCCCACACCCAGTTCCAGGCCTCAGCGGTGTTCCCTGTGTTCTGATGCCATCCCAACAGCTCAGCCAAGGCTGTGGCCATGCAGCAGTCACAGCACCCATGGGCAGGAACCTGATCTGCTGGGGCTGCTCCATCCCCTTGTTCATGACAGATAAACTTCCTTAGGATGGAGGTTTCTTTTATTCTATTTCTGTTTATTACCAACATCTGGAGTAAACCTGTCATGCCATTTCTAGCAAGAAGGTGAAGGGTAAATTCTCAAATTACCTGTTGTGCCCCGTTGTGGCTCCACAGCGCCCTTTAGTTCCTCCAGAGGAGACTGCAGCAGCTCCAGGGTTTGTCTGGGCAGGAAAGGTGAGCTGAGGGAACACTGGGAACAGCCTGATCCCGGGGGAGTTTACAGCTGCATCAGCCTGAGAAACTACTGGTGGTCAAAAAACAGCCAGTAACAACTGTGCCCCACCAAGGGAAAGGACTTGGTACGTGGTGGGGAATGATCTCCTGCCTGTGGGGCACCTGCTCCCCCTGCCAGCTGCTCTCTGCCCCTGCCCAGCCCAAGGCGTCTGGGGGGACCAGCTGCCTCTTGCTTGAGCGTTTGTGCCAAGCAACTCCTCCTCAGTAACTGCTGCAAAGCAAAATGCCCCAATGTACTGCCAGCGGGAGGCCCCTTCTGGGTTTAGGAACCCTACAAAGGGGTTAACTGAGGACTGTTTTAATCCCTGTACCATTTGTCTTGAGAAATGAGCCCTTGCAGCAAAGTGTCAATGGCAGATCCCCTTCCCGTTTCCATGAGCACCAAGCCAGCCCACGCAGAGCATGTGCACACCAGCTGTTGGGTTCAGGTCTTTATTCTCTGGTAGAGAAGTTAATGGAGCCTATCCAAACAAAGGGAAGACAAACCTACTTTGAGAATTGTTTCTTATGCTTCAGGGTTTTGACGGCTAATGAATTCCTGGAGCAGAGCTTGCACTTCTCCTCGACGGCTCATCTTGGCTGCCTTGCCCTGGAAGCGGCCGCGCTTCCCAGCTCCTTTCCCACCCAGCAGCTCTGCCACCCTGCAGCAACAACACCGTAGGCTGAAGCCCAACCTGCTCCAGGCAGCAAACACAGATCTGTGCCTGGATCACACTGTGCAGCTGCTCTCAGTCTGCAACATCAGAATTCTTACTCATCTTACTCATTTGTGATTAATTACAAATCACAAAACATGTTACCTGGGACCTAAATTTTCAACTGCTTCAACAGGTCCAGCTAGAAGGAAGAGTCCTGCTTCTTTTTCATCTCCCACAGTCAGGAATAGCAGGGTTTCCTGTGGACAGAAACAGGCCTTGCTCCAGATAAATCAGTGTCCTCCTTGTCCAAGAAGAGGACAGACACTGGCCACAGGACACCAACAGCAAACTGACAATTCAGAAGTCTATGTGCATTACTGGACTGAGATTGCTTGAAAAAAAGTAAAAAGGAAGTGGTAACTGAACCTTTTGTGCTCAGTCATGTGCTGTTGGGACAGAACAGTACCAGGGTATCCCAAGTTTAAAGGATACAGCTGGCAGTTGAATTAGGTGATTGTGACTGAAACCTTCTCTTCTTTCCATTCTACTCCTGCCTAATCCTATCCTAACCTATTTCAGCCAATGAGGCTCTGTACAGCTCTTGGGGGCTAAGGCTCTTCCCCAGTGCTCTGAATTCTCACTGTTGAGGATTGCCCTATAGACTGAGGTTGTTTGGGACAGGTAACCTTAGGTACCTGTCAAAGATCTGGTGATCTGCAGCTCATGACTGTGGCAGAACAGCAGCCTGGCCAGCCCCTGTCCATGTGTAACTGGGGTGAAAAACCAGTGGTGTCAGTTTAGTCTTCACCCGTGACTCACCTCTGTCCCAATCTCATTAGCGATGATGTTCATAAATTCAGAATCACCCTCTTTCCTGTATGGATGGATAAAAAAACACTTCAGAAAGAAGCAAAAACTCCCTCTAGAGTACAAAATCTCAATCAGAAACCAAATGCCTGATCAGGGATTTTGGCCTCTTGCTCTTATTTGTCTATATATGTAAATCCTCACTGGGCATTCCTGTGGACAAATTAGGAATTATTTAAGTGTTATCTTTAAGAAATAGAGCTCCCTGGTTTTATTTGAAAATATCAAGTGCAGAGGGAGTTAGATGGACGCAGTAATTTCTCAGCTACAAAACCAGAAGAATTCAGTGACTGAATCATGAACAGATTCCTTTAATTACACAACTTTGCAGCAGGCCGAGGCAGTTTAATATTCTGTTTACTTTGTTTACATTCTTCCTTGAGAAAACAAGCTGAACAGGTGTGAGAGATCCACACATAAAATGTCTGGGATGCTGTTGGCCCCTCTTCCCTGAGCTCCCCCATACCTGTGCAGTACAAACAGCTGCCTTGGAGCAGGTTTGCTCTTGAAGTCCCGGGCTATCAAAACAGCAATGTCTCTAAGCAGGTTCAGGTTATTCTGAAAGAAAAGCAAATGAACTGTACTGCAGCTGGACAAGTCAGTGTGAACGCAGTTGTGTTCCCAGAGGTTTGAGCACTTTTCGTAATATCCACAAAAACTGAAGCCTATGATTTGATTCCCAGTTACCACAACTAAAGCTCAGGTCTACAGGAAATAGTGACAACCCACTTTTCCCAGCCATTCTTGTACCTTCTGGAGCAATTTCACAGAGCTCTGCAGTCTCCTCACAGCCTCTACGTGCTCACCTGGTCCATTTCTGAAAGAAAATGGGAGACTTTGGATCACTGCTCTGAAGGACAAAGGAAAGATTTCCTAAAGGAGCAAAACAGGCAACATCATACACAGCCCCACAAGATGTACCCTGAGGCTTATGTGGTATCTCTCAGGAGGAAGAGTGAAGATGAAATAACAGAAGTGGAAAGGGTATTACTTGAGCAGGGAGGTTAGAGCCTTCTCAGTATTGTGACTTTGTTCGATTGACTTCAGCACTCTGTTTCCCGCCAAGAAAACCAAGTTGGTTTTGTTCTTTTTCCCTTTTTCCACGCCAAGGAGTTTAATAACCTTAAAAAGAAAATCAACCTGGTCAGAACAGCATTTTGGTAATACACACAAGTGGTCAGTTCCTGCCAGATTATGTCTTGTGGTGAATACTGACTCTCTGCCAGTGAAAATAAATTGATTAAAATCAACCATGAAGTCAACATACAAAAAAAAAGGTATGGTGGTACAGTGGAATTTATGCAATTCTCTAGCCATGGGATGTACTCTACAGGGCATCTGGGTGTCTCTGCTGGGAAACAGACTCCAACCAATGACTGAGAAGGCACAAGTACTCTAAGGCAGGTCTAGAATTCTATCGCCGTTTCCCTGCACAGAAGATTTCTCACCTACGACAAACACTCAAAAATATCAGAACTTTAAGCAGAGGGAACATGGCCAACACCCCTGGTAGTGCAAGAACGTCACTGATGCACACAGGGCTGAGTTCTGCTACAAGGAAACAAAAGACCCTGAGGCTCCCAGCCTGTGTGTGACCCTTCTGGGGCTCCCTCAGCCTGGGGCTGCTGCCACCCCTTCCCCATCAGGACAGTCTCAAGCAGCCTGTGGATCCCAGGGACTCTGGCTGTGCTTCGTGTGGAGTGTGGCTCCCAGAGGCAGCCCAGCTGCAGCCACCCACCTGGAGGTCACTCAGGTTGGAGACGTGAGTCCCACAGCACAGGTTGGAGTCGATGCCCTTGATGTCCACAACGCGCACTGGCCCTACGTGGTCATCGGGCAGCCCCCGGCTCCTCACCTGGCAGAGGAGAACAGTGACAAACAAGGTGACACCTGTGCTCAGTTATTCCAGTCCCATGAATACCATCAGTTCTCTCCCACCACTCACTGTTTCAACTTCAGGGTCATCTGCAGCCAGTTCCCTCACTGTTACAGGGACCCTGTCCCGGATTTTCTCGTTCACGGTCTTCTCCAGGGCCTCGATCTGCTCTGCTGTCACCAAGGGGGTGTCCAGCTCAATGACACTTCGCTGACGGCCCAGCTCCCTGCAGCAGGGAAGAACATCTGCTGCTGTAGCTGAGACCAGCTGGGAGGTCCCTCTGTGCAGCACCAGCATCCCACTGCTGGGAATGTGGTGACTGAAACAAAACAGATTTCCCTCTTCTCCCCATTATGTTCAAAGCACCAGATGGAAACCAAACACTTGAGGAGGACAAGACAGAGCAAACACTTTGCACAGTTTCTCTCTGGGTCAGTCACCTCTCCCATGACATCTGAGCTCAAGTGAAACATCCAAATTGCTCTTGGTGTTTCAATGTTCAGGGTCTGTGCAGGGTAGCATGGTGCCATGTGCCAAACAAGAAAATACTGGGGTCAAAAGGAACCTTTATCCTGCTCACCATGAAGTCGTCTTGAATCCAAACATCTGTTCTGCAATGGCACTGATGAGATGCTGTCCTGGAAGAGACGTGCAAGCACTAGCTCTGAGCGCCCCTGGTATTTTCAGTCAGGCTGTGTCTTTGCTGTTGACATTCTCCGACAGGCGAGTGCTGGACGCTGAGGGGCTCCTGCCAGTGCTCAGGAGCAGCGAGGAGACAGCTCTGGCCTCGTGGGCCTCGGGTCCTGGCAGCACTGCAGCACACGCTGGGGGCTGCAAAGCAGGTTGAACTTTCCCTTCCAAACCTGTTTTCGGTGGGTTTGTTTAGAAGCCAGGGAGCGCTCACTAAGGGGCACCTGCTGCCCCCAGCAGTCCCGGGAACAGCCTGTGCACACAGAGCTGTCGGGTTTCTCCCTACCCTGACCAGGGTGGGGACACGCTGGGCACTGACCGCACCCCCCGCCCAAGGCCGCACCGCCGGCGCCCCCCGCGGGGTGTTACCGGGCGCCCCCCGGTACCGGCACGGACCTGAATGCTGCTGCATGTGGTCGAAGCGGCGCTCCCAGTCCAGCGACAGCAGCACTTCAGCGCCCGGTTCCAGCGCGGCGGGCACGAAATGCACGGCCTCGGGGCCCCGCCGGGTCACGCGCAGCACCGGCACGTCCCCGATGAGGCCGCGATCATCCGGCTGCGGACACGGGACGTCAGCGCCGCCGGCCTCGGCTCGGCCCCCGCCCGGCCCAGCCCGGCCCGTACCTGCCCGCCGCCCTCGGGGAAGAGGATGGTGTCCTCCAGCACCACCTGGAACCCGCTGACCGGCTCCCCGCCGCCCTCGGGCCGCAGCTCCGCCGCCCGGCACGACACCACCCTGGTGGTGAACTGAGACAGAGACGGTGGCGCCGTGAGGGCCCGCCCGGGCCTGCCCCACGCCCCGGCCCCGGCCCGACAATACCTGCCGGGCCCAGCTGTCCCGCTGGCACCGGAACACCATCACGACCGCTCGGCACAAGCGACACGAGACTGGCGGCGAGGGTGGCCGCGGAGGGACGGGGCCTGGCAGCGGCGGCCGCCGTGCCGCGAGCGGGCGGAGCCTGCACGGTGACGCGCGGGCGCGCTCCCGCCGGCGGCGCGCGCTGCCGGGGCCGGTGGAGGTGACGGCTCCCGGGCGTCCGGCGCGGCGGCGGCGGCCCGAGCGCACGGCGGCACACGGCTGCGGCAGTTTCACGTTTATTGCCCCGTGCCCCGCGCGAGTAACTGGGTACGGGAGACCGGACCGCTTCCGCCGCCCACGGTCGGGAGCGCTGCCCGCGGCGAGGCACGAGCTGAGGCAGCCCCGCTTCCTCGGAGAACCCTGCCCGCGCTGCTCCTCGGTGCGTGCTACCGGTGCACCGGGTGGCGGCCGCGGTGTCCCCGGGGACCTGGCCTTCAGTCATCCTGCGGGAGGGAGGACAGAGGTGCCAGGGACTGGGCCGAGACCGGGCCAGCCCCGGTCGCAGCAGGTGGCACCAGCCGGTTGTCCCGGGGAGCGTTTCCACGCTGGCTCCAGGACAGGCTGCCCGATGGGTGCAGCAGGAGTTGCTGCCCGTGTCCCGGAGCTGGCGGAAGGCTGAGGCTGGGCTGTGCTCGGCAGGGCATCAGGAAGCAGCTGGCAGGTGGTACTTACATCCAGGTCATCCATGGCTGGCGGGGGGCCTTTGTCTGTCACCTTCTCCAGCATCTGGATGGGAAACAAACGACTGGATCCCCAAATGCCTGGCGTCCCCCCATGCCGTGCACCCACACGATGTGCCCCAGGACCCTGAGGCCGGCAGCCCAGCTCACCTCTGCGTACTGTTCCACCATGGCCCTCTCCACCTCCTCATCCCCTTCCCAGTCTCGCCAGTTGTCAAAGTCCACGGAGAGCCAGGCTGGCTGTGGGCACAGAGAGCATCCCCTGAGTGGGGGAGCAGCACCGCAGGGACCTGCAGCCCAGGGGCAGCTCCTGCACAGGCGAGGGGCATTGTCAGACTGGGGAGGGGCAGGAAGCAGGAGCATCTCTTTGCCTGCAGGTGCTGGTACTGATCCTGAGTGTGTCAAGGAAAAGGGGTGCCACATCCTTCCTGGAGGGCAGAAGTCTGTGGACTAGTGGTGATTATCAGGTCGGGCTTTTTGGGAGCTCTGTCTTGGGGTCCCCTGTGGGGGCCTCTGTGTCTGTCCTGGGGGCAGGTTGGTTCCTAGGAGCCATGAGGTGCCCTGGGGGCAGGTTGGTTCCTAGGAGCCATGAGGTGCTGAGCGGGGACAGCACACGCGCTGAGGCTGGTCCTGGCTGCCAGGCACCACACACACCTTGATGTTCTCCTTGGTGATGCGTGGCCAGGCCACTTTCTCCTTCCACTTCCTCATAAAACACGTGATGGAGCGGTCAGAGCGCTTCTCCCGTGAGTCCTGCCAAGAGATCAGGGGTGCCTCAGTGTCTGCCAGGTTCTTCTCTGCACAGGGTTAAAGCTCAGCCCCACACAGGCTGTGAGGGACACAGAACCACAGAGACAGGTTGTTTCTGGCTCAAGGCAGCACTGTGAGTATCAGCCCCAGGGTCGGGGCTCTCAGGCTCACCCCACTGAAGTTCTCAGGATGGACAGCACTCAATGCTAAGCAGTGTCGCTCAAGACTGCACAGATTGGCTCTGACTCTGAGCCTGACAGAGGCTGTCGAAGAACAGTTTGTTGGCGGAAAACCTCACCTTGGAGTTGACCCTGGCGTACAGGTTGATCTCGTTGTAGAACTCCACACCGTCTGCATTTTTGCAACTGCCAAAACATAGTAAAAACCTGGCTTAGGAGAGAGCTGAGACCACAGGTGCTCTCCTCTCACAGAGTCCTCCCTGCCCTCTGAACCACCCCAGAGCGGGCCATGTGGGTGGCAGGGCAGTGGCAGCTCACCTGAACACCAGCCGCTGGTCCTCGATGACGACCTTCACGTCCGTGCTGTCCTCGACACAGAACTCCAGGTACACGTACCGCGGGCGGTCGTACCACAGTGTCTTTGCAGGTTGCCTTGGGGAAGAGCAGACCAGCGGCTATCACCAGCGGGCATTCCCCCGGTGCCCAGCAGTGCTCAGCAAGGCATGGGCGGCGGGGGAGAGAGAGGGGCCCCGGACACGGGCTCTGCCCGGGCCGAGCCCCGGGACTGGCAGTGCGAGCCGGGCGGGTGCCGGCCGGGCGGTGAGGGATGAACGCTGGCCCCGTGACGCTCCCCTCTCCCGCCCCACACGGCCCTGGCCGGGCAGTCGGCGGGGCCCGGCCGGCCTGTGTCCGCTCCCCTCTGCCTGGCCCGGCGCCGTTCCCCGCTGCTCCAGGTCGGAGCGTCCTGTCTGGTGGTGCCTCGGCCGGGCACCGGGCGCCGTGCATGGCGCTGCCAGTCCCGTCCGGCCATGCTCACCGCGCCATGGCGGTGCCGACCCCGCCCCGCGCTATTTCGGGCCGGGGGCGAGGCTGCGGGCGCGGGGACCGGCCCGGGCCGCGGGCAGCCAACCCGCGGCGCCGTCACCGCCCCCCGCCCCCCGGTGCGCGCCCCCGGGGCCGCCACAGGCACCGCGCCCGGCCGCGAGGGGGCGCGCTGGCCCCGCCCCGCCTATGGCCCCGCCCCGCCCATGGCCCCGCCCAGGCCCGCCCCGCGGCGGCAAGATGGCGGTGGCGTCACGGCGCCGGTAGCGGCGGCTATGGAGGGGGAGGGCGGCTCGCTGGGCCCCGGTGAGCGCTGGGCGCCGGTGGGCGCCGTGTCGGCGGAGGAAGACGAGGACGAGGAGGACGAAGAGGCGGCGGCCACGGGGGGCGAGTCGCCGCAGTCGGTGCCGCAGCTGCGGGCCGAGCGGCGCCGGCTGCACGGAGCGCTGCTGGCGCTCGCCTCGCACTTCGCTCAGGTGCAGTTCCGGCTGCGGCAGGTGGCCCGGGCCGGCCCGGCCGAGCAGCAGCGCCTGCTCCGCGACCTCGAGGACTTCGCCTTCCGCGGCTGCCCCGCGCCGCTTCCCCACGGTCTCGGCGCCGCCCCGGTGAGTGCCCGCGGCAGGGCAGAGGGGGGCCTTTGCTGGGCATAGCCCCGGGGTCGGTATGTGGGCCTGACCCGGGCTGAAGCGCGTTAGCGGCGGCTGCGATCCCGCTGCCGGGAGGGGCTCGGCCGCTGCACTGCCCGCGGTGCTCGGGTTTGCACAGAGTTCAGTACCAGACATGCACAGGCCCCTGGTGACTCGGAGCCAGCTCGCAGGGATGTGCCCTAGAGCCCTGAGCGGTGTGTCACCGCTCCACGCCCTGGTACAGCGCAGGTGACTCAGAGGATCTGTGATATGTACATGTTATTTGGCCGCTTTCTTCCTGGATCCTGGCCTTGTGGGACAGGGCTTGGGTGCAAGAGGCCTGGAAAGGTGCTTCCCCTCCCTTATCAGATGAGGTGATGTAGCTGGCACCTCTGCTTGGTGCTCAGACACATTCCTCTCTCAGACTGGTTTGCAGTGCTCACTAGAGAAGTACATGAGCTGCAGGAAAGACTCCTCATGTCATAATCCTGATCTCTGGCACTTGGATATGACAATAAATCTTCCATTTTATTTACTGATAATTTTTTTTCAGGGTGAGCGAGAGAAGCAGGAGCAAATTGAGGTCCAGAAGGAGAAGCAGAGAGAGCTGATTCTGCAGCTCAAGACACAGCTGGATGACCTAGAGACCTTTGCTTACCAAGAGGGCAGCTATGATTCTCTGCCACAGTCTGTGGTTATGGAAAGACAACGGGTAAGGCTCACAAATCCTCCTGCTGTATTTCCTAGCCCTTGTGAGCGTCTTACAGACTGTAGGCGCTCATCAATCTGCATTTCTCACCAGCAGCTATAATAGAGTGTCAGGAGTTTGTCTACATGTGTGAACCTGTCCCGTGTCTTTTGCAATTATTTCTGTGCAGCAAAGGTATCCTGTTTCTGGGGGCATCTCTGGGAAAGGAGCATTTGAAGCTCCCGGGCAGCAGTGCCACGTGGTGAAATCGCGCTGCTCGCTTGTGTTTTGCAGATGATTATAAATGAGTTGATAAAGAAGCTGGACATGGACTTGAGTGAAGATATTGCAACGCTCTCTCCAGAGGAACTGCGACAACGGGTGGATGCTGCCATAGCACAGATTGTAAATCCAGCCAGGGTGAAGGAGCAGCTGGTGGAACAACTGAAGACCCAGATAAGGGACCTCGAAATGTTCATCAACTTCATTCAGGGTCAGTGATGAGTTTTTGAATGAGCAGACTGAATTGCTTTGTAATTCCCTGACGTAGTCATGAGGAGGGAGGTCACAGCTGTTGGGAGATGCAGGAACAGCTTCTGGGCCACAGGAAAGTACAAATCTCTCGAAACTGATGGTGAGGAAAAGTATCGATAGAGTGACGAAAGAGGTCCAGAGGGGTCTGAGGAATGTTGATCTTAATATTTGGGCTATGCAGCTGAAATTCACAAACGTGAAATAATGATGTGAAATCCTTTTTGTAGATGAAGTTGGAAGCTCTGGCAAGGCAGAAGATGGACACTGTGACTGTGGAGGCTCCTACAAACCCAGCACCCGGCCTTCTGGGAACAGAGGTGGGCACCACTGGGCTCAGTGCTGCTGGCAAAGCTCCAGTTCCTCCCTGGAGCTTTCACGAGCATGAACCAGTCGTTCTCTGCTTTTTCCTGGCAGCTGGTTTTTGTGCTTCTGCATTCCCTCTGCTGAAGGCCTGTGTCCTGTTCCTTTACCCTCCTTCCATGGGATCCTCAGAGTAGTCACAGAGCCTGAGCATGTGACACAGAGGGTGGGCTTGGTCCTCAGTGGGGGTCAGGAAGAGACTGCTGATACTTGGTGCAAAATGTACTGTAATTCATGCTCGTCAAGCTCTGAGCTCTGCGAGCAGGTACAGTGAGCCAGGGGGATCCAGTGTTCTTTAGAGCTTGAGACCTCCCTACTTATCCCATGAACCTGCTGGAAATACAGTAATATAGCATGAGGCATCTGCTGCTAGATAGAATGTTAGCCTGAAGGAATTTTCAGATATTTGCACTCCCTTTGTGTGCATGAACAAGCAGAGTTGTTGACTCCTTAATGAGAGTGCGTTTTTCTCCTTTCTAACCTGGTCAGTGAACCCAGAGGATGCCAGAAGGATGCAAGAAACGGGCCTGCAGCTCATGCGCCGCGTGCTGGCCGTGCTGCAGATCTTTGCTGTCAGCCAGTTTGGCTGTGCCACGGGTCAGATCCCTCGCACCCTCTGGCAGAAGGACCAAGACAACCAGGACTTCTCCCCCTTAATTGAGAAACTGGAGTTGTCGGTGGAGCGGGTGAGGCAGCTTGCCCTGCAACACCAGCAGACAGAGCATGTTATCTGCTCCTCTGAGCTGCAGGACGTTCCCCTCGGAGGCAGAGATGAGCTGACTCTGGCCGTGCGCAGGGAGCTGACGGTCGCTCTGCGGGACCTGATGGCTCACGGGCTCTACGCCTCGTCCCCAGGCATGAGCCTGGTGTTGGCCCCCATCGCATGCTTGATTCCCGCGTTCACACCCTCGCCGCGGACCATGCACCCCTGGGAACTCTTTGTCAAGTATTACAACGCTAAGAATGGACAAGCCTTCGTGGAATCCCCGGCTCGCAAGCTCTCCCAGTCCTTCGCCTTGCCTGTGACAGGAGCAGTGGTGGCTACGCCCAAGCAGAGCCTGCTGACGGCCATCCACACGGTGCTCACAGAGCACAGCCCCTTCAAGCGCAGCGCAGACTCGGAGCTGAAGGCACTGGTGTGCATGGCGCTGAACGAGCAGCGCCTGGTCTCGTGGCTCAACCTCATCTGCAAGTCTGGAGCTTTGGTTCAGTCTCACTACCAGCCCTGGAGCTACATGGCCAACACAGGCTTCGAAAGTGCGCTCACCCTCCTCAGCCGCCTGAGCAACTTGAAGTTCAACCTCCCGGTTGACTTGGCTGTTCGGCAGCTGAAAAACATCAAAGATGCTTTTTGATGTGTTTTTATTGTCGATCATCCATTTTCCACTAGTAGGCAGCTGTTGGGCTCAAGAAGCCTGGCTTTTGTAAGACCAAGTTTGTCTCTTTGGTATTTGCTTTTAGGGAAATCTTAGGGTGCCATGATGCTGGCAGTGTGTTGTCCGATGCCCCTGCAGAGCGGCTGGAGGCTGCAGGTTGGGCAGCACCTCACTCTGCCCCCTCCCTGCTCCTCTTGGGCCAAACTGCCTTGCCCAGTGGCCAGTGACTGTTCGGGGGTGGGGGGCAGAGTCCTGGCCATGGGGCCTGCGGGTGAGGGAAGGCCCTTGGGACATGCAGCTGAGCTCCTTTGTGGTTATTTCTCCCAGTCTCTGCTGTACACCGTGTGCACACATGATCCCTCATGGAGGAGAGAGCTGGCAGGTGTTGAGGCACCTCAGGGGTTGCCCGGTCACATGGGACTTGACCTCCCCCGGGTGGATGTAGGAGAGGACAGGGGCAGATCCAGAGGTGCCAGGGGGCTCCTCCAGCGGCTCCACAATCTGTCTCTTGGGCTGCCGGGGCGCTTTGTCCAACGGACCCAGCTCCTTGTTCCAGGCTTTTGTGCGGGGGTCAGCGCAGCCCGGTGTCCCGCGGGGTATATTAAATACCTGTAGTACCTGTGGGCTGAGCCTGCCACCGTGCCGTGTGCTCTGTCCGTTACCGGGGCTGTGACACGGTGCCCGCCGTGCCCGAGGGGGGCGGGAGGGGGGGGCAGACACCTGGCATCGCCGTGCCCGAGCGGGGCGGACACCCGGCACCGCCGTGGCCGACGGGGACGGGGGAGGCGGACACCCGGCACCGCCGTTGCCAAGCGGCGCTGACACCCGGTACCGCCGTGCCCGAGGGGGACGGGGGAAGCGGACACCCGGCACCGCCGT
>QWTY01098399.1:0-10659 GCA_008033365.1 Pseudorectes ferrugineus
TAGAAGCACGAAGCGAACTTGGCGCTGTAGCTCATCACGGAGACCTGCAGGGCAGAGAGGGGCCGTGAGGGCTGGGAGCTCGGACAGCAGAGATTCCCTCCCACGGCTGCTTTACCCTCCCCCTGCCAGAGGCCTGGCACCTCACCGTGCCTGGGCCTAGCCAAGGGCATTCCCCTCCTGTGTGTGCTGGGAAGTGCCCGTGGCACCAAAGCGGGGTTTGCCCCTCCTGCCACTCGCCCTGCCCCGCTGTGCTGCAGCCCCCCGTGGATGTGGCTCCTGCCCGTGGCACACGCGGCCCCCTGGCTCACCTTGTTGCCCAGGTCGTTGGAGATCAGCGCCTGCTTCATGGCCGCGATGCGCCCGTCCATCATGTCCGAGGGGGCCACGATGTGGCAGCCTGCAGGGATGGGCAGGACAGGGATGTCGGGAAGCACCCGAGGCTGTGGCGCTGCTGGGAACGGCGCGGGGAGGGCAGGGGAGCGCTCCCGGATGGAGCCGGGCCCAGTTTGCTTTTGGGTCTGCTCAAAGCCAGAGAGGGGCAGCTCTGTGAGAGCCAAACTGGGGGGTCACTGCCTGGGGATCCCCACCTGCTTTGGCATAAGCCAGCGCCACCTCCGCCAGCCGCTGGCAGCTGAGCTCGTTCTGGATGGTGCCATCTTCGCGCAGGATGCCTGGGAGACAAACCCGGGGTCACACGGGGGAGGGACAGCTGGTGCCTCGGTCCCCAGGGGAGTGTGGCTCTGGGGACAAGCTCAGAGCAGCAGTGGGGAACTCGATGTGTTAAGGGAGGTGGATAAGGACCAGGAGCCCTCCGGGCACTGGGCACAGTGTGTGGGGGCTCCAGGGAGGGGAAGGCAGAGATGGGGGACACAGAGGGGTGCTCAGACTCAGGCGGTCTGAACCAGCTGTGCCTCCCACCCTGTGGTCAAAATCCAGGAGAGGTTGCCCAGGGTCAACTACACCAGTACAGGGAAGCCAGGTCTTGGAGCAGGAGCTGGCCAGACCCTCAGCAGAAAATGGCAAATCCCAGAGGCAGGCAAAGGCCCGGGGTGCAGCCCTGCCCCGCGGCCCGTGCTCACCGCAGTGCCCGTGCGAGGTGTAGGGGCACAGGCAGACATCGCAGGCAATCAGCAGCTCCGGGAAGGTGGAGCGGATCTTCCTGATGGCCTGGATGGCAGGAGTGCCCTCGGCATCGGCAGCAGAGCCTCTCTCGTCCTGTGAGGACAGAACACCTCAGCACGCACAGCTGATGCTTCCCACCCGCTCCTCCGTGGCTGCAGCTCTGCCCAGGAAGCATCTCCTGAACTGTGGGACCCCGTAAGGCTGGATGGTGTGACCCCACTGAGGGAAAGGGGAGATGGAGAAGCTGCCTCTGGGCACCGAGGGCAGGTTTTGGGGTCACCTGCAGAGCTCTGGGGGCTTTCTCGGTGTCATTGCAATGTCCCATCCCCATCTGCTGTGCTGAGTGGGCTGTAAGCACAGCCAGAAACCCCAAACTGCTCCTGTTTGATCAGGAGACCCTCCCCACCCAGCTCCACACTGCTCTGACAGCCCTGTGGCTACCCCAGCACCCCCACACACGCCCCACACACCTTGTGGACCTTGCTGGGCACCCCAAAGATGAGCACACACTTGAGGCCGTCTTCGACGAGGGGCCGCAGCATCCCCTCCAGCTTGTTCACCCCATACCTGAGCAGGGCAAAGGGAAGCAGCTGCCAGGCACCCAGACCTGCTCTGTGGGGAGAGCTGGCCTGGCACTGGGATGCTGCTCTGGGAACAATCCAGCAGCACCAGGCAGTGGCTGGGGGTGCAGGGGAGGCATTGCCTGAGCTCTGGGAGGAACAATCTGGGCCCTTATCTGGGCTCCAGGAGCGCTGTGTGCCTGGCATGGACGCTGCTCTGGGAGGACGGGCAGAGCCTGCCCTTGGATCCCTTATCTTGGTGTCCCTGTGGCAGATCCAGCCCCCTTTCCCATCCCTGCCCAAAGCCCTGCTAACGTGGCAGCAGAAGCAGCCAGGAGCTGCCAGTCCAGTGGGATCCAGTGCAGGACCAGATCCCACGTCCTTGCAGGGGTTTTCTGGCTGCTCCTGTTCACTTCCAGCCTCCCTGTGAGCCTGGCCCGCACAGCCTGGGAGTGCTCTGGGACAGAGCCAGACCCTGGTGCTGTCCCTCCCAGCACTGACACTTTTCCAGTGTTCCCTGCGTGATTCCCTCCACTCCCTGAGTGGATGAACATTCCCACTTGGCCTGATGCTGGGGGATCTCCAAAGCAGGAACCAGAGGGTCGGCTCGCCCCTGGCTCATGCTCAGGGCATAAATGAACCATCCTCAGGGCACAGCAGCAACCTGGGGCTGGATTCATACCTGGCTTGTCCAGGAAGGCTGGGAATTGGCTCCACGGCATCAGGGCTGTCCCTGTGGGAGGTGGGTGGGACAGACATCAGGACTCGGTGTGAGAGGGGAGCCCCTCTCCCAGACTTGTCCACAGGGACTCTGAACCTATCTAAGAGCTCAGGGGGCTGCAGGGATGGCCCCAGCCAGGCACCCTGAGCCAGGTCCACCCCTGACCCGAGAGCCGGGGCTCACTCACGTGACAAAAATGGGGTAGATGAGGTTGGAGGCGTCGAAGGTGGTGGCCGTGCACTGCCAGGAGCGCAGCACGGGGTGGAAGTAGCCGCTGTGGAGAACGGAGTCTGCCTGCATGGTGGGCTCTGCTGTCAGGGAAGGAGGCTCTGAAACACCACAACAAACCAGCGGGGTCCTGGTGAGCTGCTGCTGTTGGCACACGAGAGGAGGGGGTGGGATCCAGGCAGCCACTGCAGGACTGACCCTGTCCCATGCCAGGCCATGAGCTGCAGCCCAGGCACCCCCATCAGCAGTCACAGGGACGTCAGTGACTCCTCCCCAGAAACCCCCCCAGTTCTGTGTATGAAACCCCCATTTCCAGCCACCGACAACCTCCCCCAGCAGAATCACGTTCACCCTCCTGCAGGCTCCTTTTCCTGAGCCCCACGAGGGTCAGTCTTCATTCATTTTGCTTTTCCTTAGTGCTGAGAAAGCGTATGACACAGTTTTTGTATGGAGAGGATACAGAGCTGCTCTGTGTGATCTTGAAGGTCCCTTCCAACCCAAACCATTCCATGATTCCGTGTAGCACAACACATTTATGGCCGCAGTGTGAAGGGGCAGCTACAGAAGAGTAGGGGCACTGCAGGAGAGGGGCACGGGATCATCCTGAGGGCTCTAAAGCTATCACACAACTCTCAGTTACACAACTCCAGTGCCCACTTACTGCCAGATAAAGAAAACCCTGGAGTTGGGCAAAACTGATTTCAGAGATAACGAAACTCACACATAAATCAATCACTATCTCATGGCTGAAACAACTTCTGTAGCAATGTTTTTTTCTCTAGCAGATCTAGCAGTAATTCTGTGATTAACCATTAAGAATTCCAGTTCCATGAGGGCTCAATTCCCACCACCACGCTGCTGGTGGATGCGATGGAAGGGGCCGTGGGAAGGGAGCTCTCCTGGGACGAGGTGCTTGGCTGCAGTGCAGAGGAACAGCTGCACAACCCCAGCAAGGGGCAGCTCCAAGGACTTCTGCAGGCTGCTCACACGGGGCCACATCCCCCCAACAGCCCTCCCGAGGAGCTGGGGTGCCCTGGGACACAAAGCCACGTCCCTGCTGGAGAACATGGATTTCTGGGAGCTGGAGCCTGGGGGAGGTGGGCAGGAGCAGAGCTGAGACAGGGTTCTGGAAGAGCAGGAGGATTCCTGTGAGTGTCCTGGGCAGGGCAGGGCTTCCCTAGGGAGGGGAGTAGCCTTGATCGCATCCCAGGAGGGATTCCCCAGGCAATAAACCTCGCTGACCCCCAGCCTGCATCCAATTCTCTCCGGAGAACAGAGTGGGATCAGAGTCTCTCTCACAGCACAGAATCCAGGGGACAAAGTTTTACACCAGGACTCATGACACCAGCCAGTAACAGAGCTGGGGAGGAGATGGCTCAGTTCTTCTGGAAAACCTTTAATATGAGGTGTTTCACCTATTTTACACACACAAGACCCTTAAGATGTTCTAATATGGAGCCAAACTCTGTCTGTCAGAGCACCCCCGTGCACAGGACACTTGGAACAAAGGGGAATTGTGTTCAGTCCAGGGCTGGAATCGAGCCTTTCATACCCCAAGGAATCGCTTCTGCCTGGGGATAGGGAAAGGCCCCTCTTGGTTAGAAGCTTACACGTATAAAAACCCTGAATAAAATCATCAGGTGGTGCTCGTGGGGGATGCAGAGCAGCTGATGGGCACGCTGGCAGCGTCATGGCATCCCTTGGCAAGTCATTTTTAGCCCTTGGAAAGCTGCCGCCCCAGTCCTTACTCCGGGGAAGGGGACGGCCCTCGGGTGAACCGGAGCTGGCAGCTCCAGCAGGCGCCTGGCTCCAGGCAGGGCTCCAGGCAATGGCAAACAAAGGGCTCAGTGAACAAAACCCACCTCGAGAATCCAAAAAATGCTTTAAACAGTTAATCCCAGCAGAGGGAGGGGAGGGGGCCGGGTGGGACCAGAGGCACCTGACTGTGTGGGACAGATAGAGGCCACAGCTCCAGAAACCGCGCTCCGGAGCGAGGAGGGGACGGCAGCGGGTGGGATTGCAGTGTGGAGATAAGAGCGGGACGGGTGGGTCCCAGACTGCTGGGGCAGGTCCTCCTTGCCAGCCCCACGTCCAGGACAAGCTGCTGCCCACGCAGGGCACCGGGGTGGCACAGCCGGGCACACCGGGGAAGGAGGGCAGGGACGCGGAGCCAGGGCTGCGGGAGCGTGCAGTGGGGACATTGCGCCACCCGCTGCGCCCTGCGTGGGGCTGTTCCCCCGAGATCCCGCAGGGCTCCCGGCAGGGCAAATTAACCCTTCCCCAACACCCAAACCGGTCTTGCTAAAGCTCTTTGCTCCGTGCACTCGGGAGGAGTTCAAGGACAGCTCGGCAGCGGAGCGGCTTCACCTTTGCTCCTTGGCACTGGGACCAGCCCCGAGCCGCAGCACCCGAGCCCGCAGCTGTGCCCAGCCCGTGCCCGCGGCAGTGCCCGGGTGCCCCGCTGCTCCCGAGGGACGAGCAGCGACTTCCCAGCGGGAGAACCCGGCACACGCCGGGCCTTGGCACCGGCACCAACCGGGCAATTTTCGGGGACGGGCTGGAGCCAGACCCGACGCTGCTCCGGCTCCCGACAGCCCCCCACGAGCTGGGAGCGTTTGTTCCCTCTCGTCTCATGTTGGCACCAAGATGTGTCCCAGCATTTCGGGACACGCAAGCCCACGTGGCCTCAGCCTTCGCCGCACAACTGTTTAGCTAAATCCCAGGGACATTCAAGCTCCCAAAATCCCAGCTGGGGACGGACTGGGGTGTTCTAGGAAAGCGGAGCTCCCTAGGCAGGCAACGGAGCTGCGGGTTAATTAACAGCCGGTAACGAAGGCCAAGCAGGGTTAATTAAGAGCTACCTACGAAGGTCAAGCTGTTAGGGCAGGTTTCCTGCTCCAGGATGGAAACGGGGATGCTCAGGGGTCTGGAATTACACCCCAGGACAAGCGGGAGCTCAGGACCGACGCCAGCTCGCAGCATCACACGCTGCTCGGTGCTTCCCCCGCCGTCGCCACGGTTACCGAGCAAAAACCGAGCAAGAACCGAACAAAACTGAGCAAAACCTGGGTTGTCCTTGCTGCGTTACCCGGGGCTGCCCTTCCTGCCTGCACCCAAGCGCGGCCGGGCCCCGTCCCTGGAGTCATTCCCCGGCAGCCTTGCAAGGGGCCGGGGTTGGGGACCGGAGAAGGGGCGGTAGCCCCGGCCCCAGCTGCGATCCCCGCTCCCAGTCCCGTTCCCGGTCCCGGTCCCGGTCCCGGTCCCGGCACTCACCGATCGCCGCGTCCGCTCCGGCCGTGCGACAGTGGCTCCGCGATTTGCATAACCACGCCCCTCAATCAGCATAGCCCCGCCCCCGCGGAGGGGCTGGCGGGAAGTCTCGCGCGGCGGAGCGCGGGAAAGGCGGCGCGGGGGGACGGGGGCGATGGCGGAGCGCGGGGTTGGGGGGGGCGGCGGGGCAGGAGGCAGGCTTCGGGTGCGGGGGGCCAAGCAATCCAGTTTTGGGGTGCTGTAGAGCCAGGTTTGGCGGTGCTGCAGGGGGACTCAGAGCCCCGTTTTTGGGCTTTGGGGTGCTGGGGGTGGAGGGGCCAGAAGGCAGGTTTTGGGGGTTCGTGGAGGCTGGAGCAAGGCTTTGGGGTGCTGGAGTGCCATGCAGTGCAGTTTTGGGGTGCTGCAGGACCCAGAGCCAGGTTTTGGGGTACTGAGGGGGGCATGGAGCAGGATTATGGAGTGCTGGGGGTCCAGTTCTAGGGTGCTGTGTGAGGACCTGGAGCCAGGTTTCAGGATTCTGGAGTGGCTGGAGCAGGGCATTGGGGTGCTGTGAGGGCTTGGAGTGTTTGGTTTAAGGAGCATGGCTGAGAGGCTGTGGTGGTGGGGGGCAGGGTTTTGGGGTGCTGCAGAGGGACCTGGAGCTGGGCTTTGGGGTGGTGAGGGTCTGCCAGGCCCAGGGAAGCCCAGACCCCTGCCTTGGTCTCTCAGAGCAGGGGAGATGCCAGGATCAGGTTTAGTGCAAGGCATTCTGCAGCTCCCACAGCAAAGCATCATTCCCTGACTCCCTCCAGTGCAGAAACCCTGGACCCAGATCCTGGATCTGTCCCCCCAGCCTGGAGCGAGGGTGAGCTGAAGGCTCCTTCCCCCAGCAAACATCAGCACCCCACCCTCACTTCTGAGACCTGGAAATCCCCCTCGTTCTTTCCAGTCTCCACAATTCCCTCGCTCCTCTCACAGAGGCCACGCTGCAGCAGCCTTCATCGTCCCTTCATCCTCCCCTCATCTTCCCCTCATCCTCCTCCATGTCAGCTGCTCCAGAAATCACTTCCCAGAGCATTTGCTGCTGCCTTGGCTGCCTGCTCCCATCCCACTTACGCAACCACAACCTCCTCATTTTATAACTGACCGAAATACGAGACTCTGTTTCTGTAAAAAAAAAAAATCTGGCTTTTATTTAGATCTCATTCCCTTCCAGAATATGCACCCCAGATATGTGCTGAAGGGAGGAAAGGAGAGGAAAAGAGCTGGAAGGTGGGTGTTTGTCAGAGATGTTGGGAACGCATCAGCAGCTCAGGCTTTCCACAGCCTGACTGAATGCCAGCAGAAACTGGACAGCAGAAAATCCGTCTTGGTTCAGTTGTTTTCAGAAGCTGGGCTTGTGTGCCTGTGAAAATCCAGCGTGCCAGAAAAGCAGCAAGGCAGGGTGGTTCTTGTGGGTAGCTCTGACAATTTTTTGGTGGAAAGGATCCAGGATTCCTCACAAGTGCTATTTTAAAACTGCACATCATCAAAACTGGGGGGTTTTAAATGTACCTAAAACTTCCTGAGGGAGAAAGGCGTCAGCACTAACAGTTCAAGTGGAAAAGCACAAACCTACACGAGCACAAGGGATACCAACAGCTTCTTTCAACCCCTCCTTCTTGCAGGAGCCTTTTTCTGAAACCACTTGGGCCTCCTCACTGGGCACGTCCTGCCCCTGCTGCCCTCCCAGAGCCATCTGTGTCCCTGGAATGACCTGCAAAGGCTACGAAGGGCCCTTGGATGGAATTAGCTCATTCCAGCTGGGAAAAGGGGAAAAACCAGCCACCACGATTCACCACTCTGTTCTAGCACACCTCAGCTTGCTGCAGGAGCTGCTGCTGCAGGGGGACAGGTGAGACCGCCAGAGCCCGGTGCCACCACTGACCTGTCACACCCCCAGCACTGCACAAAGCCACCTGTTTTCAGCCCTGCTCCTCATTTTAGCCCCTCATTGTGCTTCAGGTTTTAAATCAATTTCCTTTTTGTCTCTCAGGGCTCTCAAAGACACTTTTAGTGTGCAGTTTACGTTGTCAGCACTGTGAGCTTTTCGGATTTGGGTTAGTTTGGGTGAGTCAGTGAGTGAACTCACGGTCCCTGTGCTGCTGCTCAGGCTGAAGGACACAGTGTCACTGTCACAGTGCAGCAGGGGGAGAAGGCACAGCCAGGATGCAAGGAAACAAAGGGAAAAAAACAACTCACTTGGATCAAGAGCTTCAATGTGCAGCTTCCAAGCCTCCGGACGTCATCACCTATGTTCTACACCCCAGAAGTGATCTATTAATGATCTACTGGATTCAGCCCCTCATATTCATGAGTCTCATGTTCCCCTGGCCAATTTCTGCACTGAGCACCCACCAGTTCTTTTTTCCTCTCTCCCAGAGCCAGCCCAGCATCAAAAGCTCAGAGCCTGGTGAGGGCCAAAGCCCCCCAGGCACGGGGAGGAGCCACCCTGCCAGGGGAAAAGCTTCAGCACAAGTCCTTTATGCAGAAATTACAGGCCAAAAGGGACAGGCCACAGAGGGGCAGCACAAAGCTCTACTGGAAACACGAGGGGACACAGCAAGGTTGATTTACAGCATTTATATCCCTCTGAGCACACCCCAGCCCCTGCCCACGAGCGAGCTCAGTTGTCCACCTCTTCCTCATCGTTTTGTTCTTCCTCCTCCATCCTTTCGTCATCGTCATCATTGTCCTCCTCTCGGCTCTTATCTTGCTCCTCCGAGTCTGCCTTCTTGTCTTTATCTTTCCTGGCCTCTTTCTTTCCTTTCTGCTCACGCCTGTAAACTGGAGGAGAGGGAACAGTGAGGGGTTGGAGCTGGCATGGACAGGTCAGTGGCTGAGATCCAACGTCCACTTGCTCTCCCGGCTTTTGAGGGGAGCAGGGAACTCAGAGCACAACTCACCCTACGAGCTGAGCTGTGCTGAGCAGCTCCATAGGAAATCAGGTTAAATTTCAGCAGAAAAATGCTGAAAAGGACGCAGGAGGTCACATTTACAGGCAGCACCTACGGCTTTCCTTAGATAAACATAATAGGGGAGTGAGAGCAGATGAGACTTTCTCAATCCTCATCAGTTGTGCAATAATGTTATCCCAGTCCCGTTAAGGTGCACATTAGTTATTTCCCAGGCAAACTGCAGTGTAGGATGCTGGGCAAAGAGAAGAGAAACAAGACAGGCAAGTAAGTGTTGCTTGTCCAGTGTTCCAGGAAAACAGGGCTTGGTGCTACTCAGAGTCCCTGGACACCCACAGAGCACGGTACCTTCCAGGGATTCCTTCAGAGGGGCCACGAATCTCTGGAACTCCATCTCCTCCATGGCAGAGAGCACGTCCCCAGCATTCAGGGTTTTCCTCTTCCCCTTCATGGCAAAGTTATTTGCACTAGGCAGAACCAAAAAGAGAGGTAATTGGGAACTGTTATCAATGCCATCTTATTAAAGTCACAAGCAACTTATAAAAGCCATCTCCTAAACATTTAGGGGTTTTTTATCACTTACTAATGGAGGTTTGAGACACTTTTCTGTTTACACTGGCTGTCTGTACTTTCCCACAGTGTTAGTTTCTGCTTGCACAGACCTTTTCTACAGGCAGGAGTAGGAGAAAGCCTGAACCTTGGCTGTGACAGTTCCACACAGCCCCAGAAGCACCTGACAGCAGAGAAATGATCCCTGCACAGAATATGCCGAGCCACCCCAAAAATGTGACTGTGTCCTCTGTGGCAGCTCTTGCCCTAACACAGCTTTGCGATGAGGAGCCTGAAAAGTGAGTCAGGTGCTCCTGCCTTTGCCAGGAAAGCCGTACAGCCACATTCTAGGGTTTAATGGCAGTTTGGGACCCCTCTTTTTGGGACATGTCTCTGTCCAGAGCCCAGCCACCTTCCCACGGGCTGCTCTGGGCAGTCCAAACCCACCTGCTGCAGCCTGGCAGACTGGTTTATTTATAGAAACAGACAATACAGAAACAAACACTGGGAAAGAGTCCCCAGGCCAGCAGAGAGGTGAATTATCAATCAACTGCCCCAGTGACTGCTGCACCAAAGCCTTACCATGATGTTGCATACAGCACAAACACACTCGCTGCTCGGGAGATCGCGCTCCGGGCTTCTTTGGAAATATTGACTCCATCAGGAAGCTGAAAAACAAATCCAGCTTTTATCAGCAGCTGCTAAAAATGACTTAAACTCACATAATTCATGTTCCAGTTCGTTAAGGCACTCAGAGGACTCAGAAGAACTGGGAGCTGCTCTGGGGTGCTGTCACAGGAGCTCTGCTCCCACCTGGAAGCTAAGGGCAGCAGGAATGTGTCCCTCAAAGGCAGCGAGCTGAGCAGAAGCCCAGTGACTCTGGAGTGTGGGGTCTGGCCACTGTCTCCAGGTAACTCATCCTGTGACCACCCAGCTCCTGACACCCCTGCCAGACCCAGATCCACTCAGCAACACCTCACAGCTCCAGCTAAATTAACCGCTGGGAATTATTCTGCATTTTTATATAGACACGGACTTGTGCGCTGAGGTTTTGGGGGGGCCTGGTTCTGACAGTGCCACTGCGGGAGCTGCGCTGGTGGAGCATCCCTGCGAGTGCTGCAGCCCCCGGTACCTGAGGGGGGACAACGCCGGGACAGAGCCCCGCGGGCGGGGACACAGCACGGGCCAGGAGCCGGGGCCTCCCGGGGCCGGATCCTCCCGGGGCCGGGATCTCCCGGGGCCGGCATCTCCAGGGGCCGGGGTCTCAAGAGGCCGG
>QWTY01098406.1:0-10795 GCA_008033365.1 Pseudorectes ferrugineus
TTTTTTTTTTTTTTTACAGGGGGACAACCCACCTCCTCCAGGGTTTATTATGCCAGGTGCCGTTGGCCCCAGCATGCCACCACAGCAAGCCACATCTTCCAACTACAGCATGTACTCGCAAGCAGGAACGCGGCCAGCGTACCCACAGAGTGAGTAACAGCAGCTTCCCCCTCTCCCTCCCACCCAGGTGGGCCACCATTAACTCAGGGATAGCCAGTCTCCTCCTCATGGCTGGGAGTGTTCAGACCAAGCCAGTCCCACAGTTCCTATGGGATGGGGAGAAAGGTGAGGTGACATCTGAGTATTGTCATTTCTTGATGGGGTCCAGACACCCTCTGTCAAACATTCCTCCACAGCTCTCAGACTCACTCCTCAGCTGGCCCTGCCCAAGGTTGTGCTAGGGTCAGAACCTCCAAAGTCTGAGTCCTGGGAAAGCAGCACAGGCCTGGTAAAGAGGGACACAGCTCATCCATGTGCAGCTGGGCCATCCATTTCTCATTGGGGCTCCGTGGAGATGGGAAAGGGGATGAGGAAATGAGGGCAGTAGTAGAGGTGAGTGAAGAAGGGGGCAGAGCCCTGACACACTCAAAGCAGGGACTGAAAGTACTGGCGTGAGGGAGGAAAAATGGCCATAGATGGGCAGAGGCAGTGAAATTAGGCTGCAGGGCCCACAGTGAAAGGCTGTGAGCTTACATTCCCTTCCAGAGTCTGTGTTCATTTCCTTGGCCTAGGCTTTCCCTTTGTAAAAACCTGGGGCAGGGCTTTCCCTTCTCTGAGAGCCCCTGTGAGGATTGCAGTGGTCCAGAAGACAGCAACGTCCGTGTGTCCCAGCCCAACCTCAAGCAGCATGGTGGCTCTGGGCTGGAGGGGGTGTGTGGGAGAGCAGCAATCCTTTGAGCCAAGGCCATCCTCTCTGTGCCTCCCTGCTCCCAGTGACAGGCTGGGGATTCCAGCAGTCCTACAAGTGCAGGCAGAGTTGTGGGAGCCAGGATTTGGCTGGGCAGGTAAGTGGTTTCGGGGGGTAGGGGCATGAGGAGAGGAGAGTCAGGGGAAGAAGGAAGCAGAGGCAAATGAAACCCTCTGCTCTGTAATGAACTCACTGACTGACTGTTTTTTCTCCCTGTTTGTAGCGTATCAGGCCACACAGCAGTACTCCTCTGGAACAGGGGGACCAGCTCTCTATCAGCCTCAGCAGCCTATTGCTGTCCCTGCTTCAGCCTCTTACCCCAGCCCTGCCCCTAACACCACCCCTTCCTACCTGCCCTCTGCCCCTGCCCACTCCATGCCCTCCCCGCTGTACCCCGGGCAGCCTCAACCCTCCCCAACGAGCCTGAATCCCGTCTCTTCCTTCCCTGTTCCTCCTTCTGGCACATCCTTTCAGCATGGCAGGCCAGGACCTCCAGCAACTTCTGTGGCTTATGCATTACCTACTGGACCAACAGGTACTCTGCCTGCAACCAGTGACCTTCCTGCATCCCAGAGAACAGGTCTGCGCTTGGACAGGGGGGCAGGCAGGGAGGAGGGAGGGGTTTGGTCTTCACGCACTCAGTTAAATATGCACTTTTTTCCTTGTGAATGCTCTCTAAAAAGTTTGCTTTTGCTTAGAGATCTGTTCAAAGCATTTCTAAACCACGCCATCACCCCTGTGCATCTGTGATAGGGCTGCTGGTGCACTAAGCAGCATGAGCAGTCACCTTTCTCTGGCGAGCCAGACCTTGCCACAGTCACAGAGCTTTTGTCTTGCCCAGGACAGGATGCTACAACAGGCTTGTTATGAGGCTGTTGTATGCCATGGATGGATCATGGCTCAATTTTAACATTGGCGTCGGAGCCTGTGCTGTGACTGGAGAGCCAAGTACAAAAATGAGCAAGTCTTCCTAATTGCTGCAGACAAGATGATCCCAGTTCTCCTCGCAGAATGATTTTGCAGATATGATTTGTTCCTGTGTCCCTGGTTCCTGAGCAGCCTTTTAAGCCCAGGATTGGCAGCATATTTAATTCAAGCATTTCCCGTGGCATCAGCTCCTTTTCACTATTTTGTCCCTAACCTCTTATTGTGATGGGATTTACTGTAGCTGCGAATGCCTTAAAAGATAATCAGAAGTGAATTAGAAATGCTTTCACATGTCTCTTCCCTGAATGTCAATTAAAAAAGCATGTGTGTGTGGCTGACACGTAGGAGCATGTTGGAGCACGCTTGGTGAGAGAGCACTTGCTGAGGTGGGGCTTGATGTCTGCTTGTGACTGCCTGGGTGTCACTGTTTGCCATGGGACAGTGACCTTGCCTGCCATAACAAACCTGTCCCTTCACTTAGCAGCCTGTGGAACAGCAGCTTTGCATGTCAGACAGTGCAGGAAGAATCAGCAGTCCTTTTCTAAACCTGCTCATAAACATACTTCACATCCAGGTGGTCCAGCTGAAGAGCCAAGGACCAGATCTGGGAAGCAGAAAGTACAGGGAATACTGGGCAAAATTTGAGGGATGTTTTGGGGATGTCAACACTGCTGACAGGCCCTAATGTTCCCATTGTCATTCTCTCTCTTATTTTAAAAGTCTGTTAGGGGTGATGCAGTGCAGGAAAGCCATTTTGCCTTTGGAAGCATGAGTCCTATGAGTAGGTGCTCCTGGTGTTGTCCTTGAGGCTGGCAGTTCACATACACCCTTGTGTTTGGGGGAGAAATGGTCTTTTGCTATGTCAAAAAATAGGACTGGTGTAGGGCTGCCAGAGCTGCAAGGAGAGAAAAGGCCTTTTCCATCCACCGTGCAGCCAGATTTGGTGTCCTGTTTGTTCTTGGAGGTGCTGTACTGTGACCTCTCCCCACCCCATGTTACAAGGCATGTCAAACTTGAATCCCTAAGCCAGCAGAATTATTAAATTGAATGGAGGAAGAGATGTTGGATAGGGTTCTAGGCCTGGGATGTCAAGCAGCACATTATAATGCAGACAGCATAGCTTCTGCACCTCCAAATAAATGCAAGGAACAAGAAAATTGTTCTTTCTTATCCATTTTACTACTCAACTTGCGTCAGTGGCAGGCACTTCAGATCTGCCACTTGCTAAGTGTCTTGCAGTGACGTGACACAGTCCACGTGGCATGCTCAGAGTGGGTGAAGCTCTTTCCGAAGTTAAAAGTTGTCCATATTAGGCTTTTTATCAAACTTTCTGAGAACTATCCGTGTTGTTTATGTTTTTCTCAGCAGCTATGGTGAGAAGGTAGCCAGTACAAAGTGTCAGACCTTCAGGAAGCTGAACTTGGGCAGCCTCTCTGATTTCTGCAGCCCTAGGCTGAAATGCAGAGGTGGACTCCAGGGCACGGTGAGGTGCTGAGGCCAGGATGGCTCATGCATGCACACAAGTGATGAGTGCAGCTGGAGAACTATGGAAAAAAGATTGAAGAGCACACTCTGTTCTCTTCCAGTGTTTAGATTACACCTTTCAGAAAGCATGCAAACAAGAAGGAAAAAAACCTTGTTTTCTAAGTGCAGCAATGACAGTGTACATGCTTAATATGCTTAACCACCAACACATTTTCTGAGCAGCTGCATTGCTTAGTAGGGGATGCCTTGGCATGAGATCCTGTAGAACCACAGAGATCTGCAGCCAGAAGTAGATCTCACCTGTGACTCCAAGTGTTCTGGGGCAGTGATGCTGATCCTGGCAATGAAGTGGTGTGCTTTTGTGTGGGGTGATGATCTTATCTGGGAACATCATGCTTCACTTTGCAAATGTGACTCATTTAAAGGCAGGAGTAAGGGAGGAAGGAAAACACATCTCAAATTTGAACTCTTGAAAAGCACCTGACCTTTGAACTGGCTTGGATTTAAAGATGCACGTAAAAAGAAAGCGTTCTGTAAATATTTTCTGGTTTTTTGCAAGGGCATATAACATCAATATGTTAAACTGTGCTCAGAGCTTCAGTAAGCAAGAAAAGCCCACATTTAATTTTATTTTCAACCCCTCTCACTTTGTTTTGTGATAGATCTTTGAACCTACTTTGAAGGGAGTTCTAATTTTCAGCATCTTGAATCTTGTCTGAAAATGTAATAGACCAATTCTGAGCTAAAGAAAGGGTTTGCACCAGAACTATGAGCAGGCCAACCCCAGGGACAGGAGTTGTCCCCAAAGCTCCTTTACTCTTTGGAATGGTGTGGGCTTTATTGGCTGCATTTTGCCATTTGGATTTATTGCTCAGTCTGAGCAGGCAGTGTGTCTTTGTGTGTGAGTGTAAGGTTGATGTGTGAACATACTTGTGTTGCTGGGCTGCATGTGGCTGAGAATGTGCCTTGATTTGAGAAAATACTTGGAGATCCACCTTAAGGTCAAGTACTTCAAGCATCTCTTGAAAATCTTTCTGGAATGGTAAAACAGTGTGGAGAAGATTGTGGCTAAGAGTAATGGTCTGTCAGCTGCCCTGGAATAGAAAATGAGAACACCAGAAGAGATAAGAAAATGGGCCAGAACCCTGCAACATTTGTTATAAACAACTAGAAACACTGATTTACTGCATGGAAAGAGCAACAGGCTTGTTTTGGGGGAAGGTGGACAAAAGGAATTCCATGGGGGGTTTGAACAAATGACTTGTCTCCAAGCTGGCATTGTAATTAGGTTAGGTGGTTTTTTTTCTGCCGATGCATGTTGTGAAACTAAATTGCTGGTCAAAAATTAAAGACCAACTGCTTTATTATTTTTGAAGAAAAATTTTTTTTTTTGTTATCTTTGCAATTTTGTCTGCAGAAAGTCTACCATCTCAAGACCAGGCCTCTCCCTTCGCAGGTGAACTAGGTACCACCTAACCTGAAAATAATTACAGCCACTACATGAAATTAATTGAACGGACATCATTTATGCAAACGTTCTTTAGAGAACATTAAGTGTGATGCTGTTTGCCAATTAGGCTTTAATCAAATCGATTTTTAATTCCTTAATTGAAACCAATAACAATATATCTGGAGTTTTTACCACAGAAACAAATTCTTTTTAATTATTTTCCTTTTTTAAAGCAAATTCTTCCAGGAAATTAACAGCAGTAACAGTCTGGGACATTTTCTTAACATGTTACTCCTATCTACTCCTATCAGTTAGACTCCCTGGATCTGAAATACTCTAGGATTTTCTGGATAGGGAGGAATAGAGGAGGCTGCCAGGAAATGGCACTGCCTTTGGTTAAAGAGAAAGCAGATGTGAAAGGGGTTTTAAATAGTTTTTCATTTGCCCCTTTAACGTGCTCTGGATGTGGAACTTGCTTGACAAAAGCTTGGGAGCAAATGAAATTTCAGATAAATTGAGCAAATTCTGCAGTAATGTTAAGTTGTGCTGTCTAAGGTGAATTCATCATCTGCTAAGTGAAAAACACTGTGGTGAAAAAGTCCATTGAGCAGGGATTTGGTTTTGTTGGCTTTTTGTGGCTTTGTGCAATAAATCCTGATTACTCGGGGAGGCCACGGTAATGCCTGGATGTAATGCCGTGGGCCTGATTCCATGTGCTCCGTGAGGAGATGGGCAGCTCTTTCTAATGCACTAATGGGAGCTTTGGGGTGCAAATCTCGCAGCTGCAGGGGGCTTGCTTTCTTGGGAGAGCGGAAGGTGTGGTGCAGAGCAGCACCCCAGACTGGGAGTGAATCTGCTCAGGCCTCCTCTGTGCTTCTTCCAGTTTCAAACAAATCACCCCTGGTGCAGAAAGCCAGATTTTTCCACCTTGCTCAAGCAGCTCTGCTCTGATTTGGTGATACAAAGCACCCAAAACCATGCTGGCAGGGGAAAGCTGGGTTTGTGGCTCTTTTGTGTTTGCAAGGTGGCTGGGTGAATCTGGCCTGAAATGTGTAAGGCCTCTTATGCCTCTTCTTTTTGTGTGGTGTTGCTGGGGAACTTCACGTACAAATGTCACGGATAAGCTCTCTTCACATACACAGTCTGTGTAGCAGAGCTTTTTTGGGCATGGTAGGCCCTTCTCTAGGCATGTCTGCTCAAAGCTCTTTTTTCCTGCAAGAGAAGAAAGTTAATAATTAAGTTATTAACTTGAGAACAGTTGGTCAAGATCCCAAACCTGCACAGTGGGCGCAGAGCCCAAAGGGTCTGATGGCAGGGATGTTGGGAGGCTCTGGCTGGCACAGGAGCTGTTCTGGCCCTCAGAGAAGGGCAGAGGAGCAGGCAGGTGAGGGCAGGCTCTGCCACTAGAGCCCTGGCAGGGAGCTGGCCCAGCTGAGCTCAAGAAGGCATCACTGCCCTCCTCCCAGGTACTTACAGTCTCTGTTTTCTCTCTGTCCCAGGGCCTCAGAACGGCTGGAATGACCCTCCCACCCTGAACAGAGCTGCCAAGAAGAAGAAGGTACTCTGGGAAGTCCTACCTCAATACAACTTGAGTGCTGGTCATTTGAAAAGCAATAGTTTAATCTGCTCCTGGGAAACCTTTTGGCAGGAGAAGGAAAGAGAAGGGTTAGCAGCAAACAAAAGCTGCACCTCCTGAGCAGAAATGGCCTTTATGTGTCTCTAATATGCATTATCCCTCTCAAAATATCTAAGCCTCTAAAGAGATGGTGGGTTTTTGCTGAAGTTGTGGTTGTTAATAACAACATTGTTCCAGGTTTGAAGCAAATACTTCTGACTGTTTTCATCTGCAGTAAAGCAGCAGAGGTTTGCAGGAGATGATACTTAGGCAAAATGAGGAGGCTGTGCAAATTGTTATAGATTATTGACATTGCTGGAGCTGAAAGCAATTTATCCTGATTAAGGGTCTGACCCTGAGAGATCTGTTGAGAGTAAGACAATTTCCATGATGGAGATAATGTAGTTTTGCAAAACGGATTTAAATTGCAGCAGGGCAGGATAACTGGGAACACTTGGCACAGAGCAGAGCGAGCCTTTTCATCCCCTGGTGCTGCTATGGCCTGGAGTATCTCCACAGCAGTCAGTATCATCCACCACTCTCTGACCCTGGGAAGCAAGAGTTAGTCTGGAGTGTCTAAAGTGTGGAGAGAACAAAAAAAGTTGGAGCAGGCAAGATAAGATTGGGGTGAAGGCGAAGGCAGAAGTCTTCCCTACCCTTTGGGTTTTGGTCTCTGCAGTTCAAGGCGAAGAAGCTTTTGGAGGTTGGATAGAGAACTCTTAGTGTCAGAATAACTGCTGGAGCTGAGACCTCAAGAAGCAGCTTTCTGCACACAGGGTTTTTGCTGCTGCTGTGTGTGTGTCACAGCCAGAGCTTCTGCCATAGCCAAGGCTTGTGGGTTGGCTCCTTCTAAATGAGGAATGTGTTCGTTGCGTTCCCTGTTGGGTATTTAACAAATCTGTCAGTTGTGTTTCTGTGTTTGTTTCCCTTCTGTCCGCTGTCTGAGGGGTGGTTTAGGATATTATAAAATGACTCACCACATGGACTGTTATAAAATAGAAGAAACGTCTGGCATTTCAAGCCATAATTTTCAACTGTTTTCCTCCTAACTAAGAACTTATTCACCACTCAGACGTTTGTTGCTGTGATTCATTTCTTTTAAAACTGACTTTGTTGCTGGATTGGGAATTTTTTTTTGCTGTCCCAAACCACTAGTTTAATTCTAGGATCATTCATTCAGGGTTCTGTAATACTCCCTTTTTTTTCCATGCGCACCCAAAGAAATGTGCACATTCCCATGGAAGCCCTTTTTCTGTTGTTTGGATTCCTGCACGATGTGTAGCAGAGGCCGTTTTGTTGTTTCTTCCCTCTTCCAAATGTTTGTGAAACACCCCTGTGTAAAGACTGGCAGATGCTCAGGGATGAATCTGAAATGCCCTGGTAATCTGCCTTAGTGCAGACCTGTGTGCCAGAAGCTTGAAAGGCTTTCAGAAGCTTTACTGGGGCGTGTTGCTGGCTGTGGCCTACGTACTGCATGGACAAAAATACACCCTTGAAAGTGAGACACAAAAGTCTAAATATAATGACCCAATAGTAAGAATAGATGTAGGTGTGGGTTAGTTTTCTCTTCTAATAGTGCTGGTCTGCCAAACCTCTGGTTTGTGCCCTTGGCCGAGGGAGAGTGGCTCTGATTGGAGGTGGCTGCACTCAGCTCTTGTGGCCAGGGGCAGGCTGGGCTGCCCCGAGGCACTTCTTACTGTGCAGCCAGAGGGATGGGTTTGGTTAGGCAGAGTGAAATCCTGTGCTGTCTGCCCCTGTTATTTCTGTATCCAGCGCTCCCAGTTACTGTGGTTTGGGAAGTCTGTAAGAGCTGGGGGTTGTGCTGTGCCTGCAGCAGCCACACCAACACAAATGCCCTGCTTTTTTCCCCAGGTCCCTGACAACTTCCTGCCCCCGGTCCCCATCACTTCCCCCATCATGAACCCGCTGGCGGATCCGCAGTCTCAGATGCAGCAGCCCCCGGCTCCAGCACCGCCCAGCAGTGCACCCAGCTTCCAACCTCCACACCTCCCTGCAGGGCAGATGGTGCTGCAGGGTGGCTTCCAGCCTGCTTCCCAGCCCCTGGGGCCATCCATCATGCCACCCACTGTTTCCAAACCCAGCACGGAGGGGGCCCCGGGGGCCCCAATCGGCAATGCCATCCAGGTAACGTAGCCCCAGCAGCGCGTGGGTTGGTTTGTCCATCAGCAGAGCCTGCCAGGCAGGATCCTGTTGTCCAGGCTTTTCTTGTAGCTGCAAAGCATACTGTGGAGTTTCTAGGCACTGGCTTTGCACCGTGCTGGCATTTTGCTACTGTAATCTCCACCTGTGGGCCAACAAGCTGCTTCCTTCTGCAACTTCCATGCCTTCCCAGAGGGAGCAACAGCAGGTGCTGGTAAAGTCACCTCCACACACCCACAGGGAAGAAATAGGAGTTGTGCCAAGCTAGCTAATAATGCCACTCAGTGTAGCTGAAAACAACATGTGGGCACAGTGACCTGGAAAAGCCTCACCTATTCTCTGTTGCTCAGCACGTGCAGGCACTGCCAACAGAGAAGATCACCAAGAAGCCCATCCCTGAGGAGCACCTTATTCTGAAGACTACCTTTGAAGCTCTCATCCAGAGGTGCCTGCTGTCTGCCTCCGATCCGGTAGGTGATTTCTGTGATTTGTGGTTTCTGACAACAAACTCATTTCAAAGGGAAACAACAGTTAGCTGAGAAAGGGGATGGTTAACAGCTTTTAACACAACCACTGGAGCTGGATAGGAAAAACATTTCCCATGGCAGCCAGTACTTTGTAAATGAGCCATCCCTCCCAAAGCTTCTCATTTATTTCTGATGGTCAGTAAATAACATGCCACCACAAAGCCCAGATGCTGACTGTTCAGCTCGTGCCTGCCACATGCTAAAAGGTGGTGCTGGTGGTTTTCAGAGGGCTTTGTGCACTGAATCTGCTTGGTCAGCAGTATAGACTCGTGCTCTTCTTGGTTCAGTATCACTCAATTGCTCAAAATCCTTTATTTAAAGGCTGTAGAGTGCATATATATATGTGTGTGTGTATATATATATATAGTGCATACTGCATTTTCTTTTCTTCCTCTAAGTGCTCCTTCTCCCAGACAGGCAAAGAAGGCAAAAGCATTCCACTCACATCTGCATCTGGGGGTTGCTTTTCTGCTCTGCCAACACATTTTGCTTGCTTCTTGTTAAGTCTCTCTGATTTTGTTAGGCAGAGAAAGTGTTTCAGCCCACGGAGACAAGAGACACCACCCTGACTGTACACATCAGTTGTTGTCAGAGCAAATACAGGCACTGCTCAGCTATTACATTCTAAAGGGGAAAATGGGAACGGGAACTAAAGAGCGAGGAGAACAACCAGTTTGCACTTCCACCTAATTGCTTTGGCTGGAGAGATGTCTTGCTGTTCCCTAGACACAATTTATTCCTCTTTGTCCTAGCTGACCATCTGTAAAATGAAAATAGCATGTGTACCTTTTCATGGGTTTTGAAACACATGTTCTGTGGTCATGTATCTGAGAGTTAGCCAGTCCAAAAGAACTGGGGGTTTCATACCTGCTCCTCCTGGGGTAGTTTTTCCTTAGATATCTCAGTTCCTTGATGACATAACTGCTGCTGAGGAGTTTTCCGCATGTGGCCCAAGATCCGTGTGCTGTGTTCTCCTTTATGCCATCTGAACAGCTTTCCCTAATTTCTAGCACAGCAGGCAGCCATCAGTTGGTCTTCACCCTTGAGCTAGAGCATTCCCACAAGCTTTATTTTGTCCAGGCAATTATTTAATCCAGAGAAATGTTTCCAGTTGCCAGAGAAAATGGCACTTAGGATGAGTGAAGATGGATTGATGCACAGACTGATTTAGGAGGAAGTTCCATTACTCTTGTGCACCAATGCCATTTCTGCTGCTGTTGACCAGCAGCTTTTTTGTGCTCCTGCAGTTGTAACCTTGATGCTTTATTACTGTTTTATTACTCTGGAGTAAAATCTACAATTTTAGATGTTGTTTTGAAAAAAAAAACGGGGATAAAAATTCATTTCTCCAGCAGCTGCAGCTCCAGGTGGAATGTATTGGGGTTATTTTAAGAGCCTTTGGTGGCAAAATAATTCCAGGCACATCAGTGGGTGGTTTACTTCATAAAAGTCATGGAAGCACAAAGGGTCTGTAAGGACAGATCGGGCTAGGCTATTAGTTCTTCTGTTGACACTAAAAACTTAGAGACAAACTGCTGGCTTTACTAATCACATGAGGAAAAATATAATTAGGATTTGCCATAATTTGATGACTGAGTTGTACACACTTAGAACTTGAGTATCTGCATGTGCCCTTAAGCTCTCACTGATGTTGCTGGATACTTCATTCCAGTAAGGATTTTATCCCATTATCATTATGCTTTTTCAGTGAACCATAGGGAAAA
>QWTY01098577.1:0-16450 GCA_008033365.1 Pseudorectes ferrugineus
TCCCCGCTGCCCTGTCCTGCCCCCTGTGCCCATGGGTATGGCCCCAGGTGCCCCAGGGAGGGGAAATGGAGGGAATGGTGGCACTGGAAGGCATGTGTGGCCGGGAATGCAGGAGGCAGGTAGGATGCTGCTCCCTGGCCCTGCCCAGCCCTCCTTGCCACGGCCCCATGCAAGGGCCTCATCCTGTCCCTGAAGCTCTGCTGCCCGTGGTGTTCCTGGCTCCTTCCCTCGTATTCCACCTGGTTTTTATTCTGTCTCCCCTTTCAGGTTTATGTTGTCCTGGCACTTCCTGTCTGTCCTTCCCAGCTCACCCTGGCTTTGGGCACCACTCATTCTTTAAGCTGGATGCAACCAAAACATCTCCCCTTGCAATAGGGCTTGTACTGCTCCCCACCCCATATCCTTCCCAGGAGAAACCAATCCAAGCAGCAGTGCAGGGCACAGCTCACCTGCAAACAGGCTGGGACCAGCGCCTGGTGCCATCCTCAGCCCCACAGCCCCTGCTTTTGTGTGCATGAGCCCCCAGCCCCTGTTGCGCCCCACTCCTCTACTCCATGGTGCTCTTGCGGGGTGCCAAGCAGGGCTGTCAACACATAATCCTCCTCCATCAGCTGAGGGGACAAAACACCAGGGCAGAGGACACGGCGGGTGCACTGGTGCCACCCTGCCCTGCACGAGCTGCCTGCAGTGAGCAGTACCCTGATCACGGCTCCTGTCCCTCCCTGGCGCCTTCCAGCCACCAGCATCAAGGCACTTTGTCTGCATTAAATATTCAGTTCCTTTCTCCATCCCCTCCCTGCGAAGGAGTTCAGCATCGCAATGAACCCGCTGGCCTGCCCATGCCCCGCGCCGCCGGGATGCGTCTGGGCGGATGCTGCGTGCCAGCCTCCTGCAGCAGCGCCTGGGAGCAGAGGAGAGGAGAGCCACATCCCCCAGCACATGGTCGAGTGGTGGCCCTGGGGACCAGGGTCACCTTGCCCCCTCACCAGCTGCTCTCATGTGCATCTGCCTGCTGCAACACAGGGTTCAGCTCTCCCTGCATCTCTGCCCCTGGTTTGGATCTGTCCAGGAGCGGCTCCCTCTTTGCTACCCTCATTCCTCTCCACCCCTCAAGTACCAGCTGGCCTGTTCACCCAGTGGCCTGTTAAGCATGGATTAATACCCATCAGGCCCCAAAAAAGGTCACTTGAGGGCAGTGGGAGCTCCCTGCGTGCTGCAGCAGGAGCAGGCTGGGTGGCGGGTGGCTGTCCCCATGTGGAAATCCCATGGGATGGTCAGCAGGCACAGGCAGCAGAGCTAATGGGGGTCTGCAAGGAGAGAAATATGATTGGGGGGGTCAGCCCTGAGTGCTAGACATGTGCTGGGGCTTGAGGGCCCTTCTCTGAAGCAGAGCAACAGCAAACCCTGACCCAGAGCCATGGCTGGAGAGAGAAATGGAGCAGGTGACTGTGCATGGAGGGGGATGTGTGAGCACCCCGGCTTTGGGAGCCCGAGCCAGCACCCTGGGCTGCAAGGGGGGGAAGCTCACCAAAAGCTGCTGTCCCAGTATCCACCAGGGCAACTGGGAGGCAGGACAGAGTGAGGGCAGTGGGAAGAAACAGCTGTTGCAGTGGGGCAGGGACTGTGTTCTGCTGCCTGGGTATCACAGGGCGACAATGGCAGGAGGGGTATTTTTCAGAGAGAAATAAATATTATAGTTGGGGAAAGAGAAGTGAATTCTGGTTGAGGAGAGGCTGGAAAGTGCCACACCACATCCCACCACCATAGCTGTCTACAATCCCCTGGGAGGGGATAGCCCAAGGGGCTCGTTTTGTTTTCGCCTTCAGGTCCATTTTCAGGCTTTCCACTGTGACCGCAAAGACCAGGAATGTGCAGTGTGTGGTGGAAATGAGAGCTCGAATCCTGCTCATGAGCACAAAGCGTGCAGGGGACCAGGACACCAGGTCACAGGAATGTCCCCACGCTTAGTGCAAGGCAGAAGTTCCCTGTCCACAGCCGGGACGGGAAACATCCAGAGCAGCACCATACTGGGGTGCACAGCCGGGAAGATTCGGGACCGCCCACGAGGGCTGGGAGAACCGGACGCAGGGCACGGCTGAATGAGCCCAGTCCCAGCCTGGCGGCTCGCGGGAGCCCCAGGAGCAGAGGCGAGCCACCCCTGCCATTCCTGCAGCGTGGCATCATCGCTGCGCACGATGCCGCTGGAGTAATTGCCGCTGGAGTAATTGCCGCCGGGCCGGGTGCCAGCGCAGCGCCCGCCCTCAGCCCCCCGGCACAGGAGATAACTCAATCTGCCCCTCCTGCCTCCTCCACGCAACGGGGGGAGCACCGAGCTCCCCCCTGCTCAGCCCAGGGGACCCCCCCAGGGTGGGTGAGTGGGGAGGGAGGCGATGTGGGGCACTGGGGCAGCCTCGTGGCGCTCAAAGGCCGTTCCTTGCATCCCCCTACCCTAATCTGAGGCATCTGCTTGGCAAAGCCCGAGGGCTTCCCGTCGCAAAGGCCACCGGAGCATTTTAATAGCGTGCTTTTGCCTGGCTTCCTTCCTGGGAATAAACCACGTCCTGGTGATACGGAGCATAAAAACCCCAGCGTTAAGGGCCAGCGGCCAAAGCTGGGAGCGGGCAGAGCTGCACCCACCCCCTGCCCCGGCTCAGCCCGTCCTGCCGGCGGTGGGGGGACACGACCTGCCAGAGCCCTGCCACGGGCCCGGCCCCGCTGCCGTTGCAAAACAGGATGCAATAAAACCCCATTTGGAGCCCGAGTGACAGTAGGGAAGGGCGGAGGGATGGCTGGCTCGTGCTGGGTGGCTGCTGCAGGCAGCACGCGTGACAGCCGTGCCGCAGGGCAGCGTGGCAGCTGCCTGCACTGTGGAGCGGCGTGTTTGGGGGGGCCGTCTCCCTGTGCCCAGCAGCCCTTGCTTGCCCAGGAGTGGGGGGCACAGCCCCAGAGGAGTCACATCCCAGGAAGGGGAGTTTGACCCCCATCAAGTGCCTCTGTGCCCCCCCAGAGCCCTGCCTCCATCCTGGGGACAGAAAGGGACACTTGTCCCAAGCCGTGTCCAGTAGTCACACCTTCGCCAAGCAGTGAAGGTGCTTTGAGCCCCCAGACTCACCATTGCCATAGGGTCTAGGAGGGTTTTGTCCTTGGCCTGCTCAACCTAAAGCTCTTCCCAAAGTGTATTTTAATAATTAAACTACATTTTAGACTGAACAAAGTGAAGGAAGAGCGTCCCACGGGGCATTGTGAGTTACCCACTCATTGTCCCCAGTCCGTGGGCAGCTCCAGTGCTGCCCCAAGCTCTGCAGTACAGGCTGGAGTCCCCATCCCCCCAGGCACCCCACTGCTGAGAGAGCATGGAAACATCGATAACACCAAGGCCAGAGGGGAAGTTTCTGGAAAACTATGTCAGATAAGTCATTGCAACCCTGTGTTCTCAACCTGAATACTGACAGGTGGATACTGCAGGGGGTTTTGGGCAGTTGTGGCTTTTTTGGAGGGAAAATGGAGTGCGCAAGCTGTGGGATGAGCACATTTGATGGCAGCTTACTGCCTCTGGGTTGGTGGCACTTGGCTTCTCTGGGGTGTGTGGAGTACAGGCTGTAGCTGACAGGAGTTCAGGGGCCAGCCTGTGGCATAGGCACAGTGCTCAGAGTCCCACAGCTGTGGAATGAGTCTGTCAGGGCTCATCCCAGGTGAGGGGGCTGGCAGTCATGCCGTGGGTCCCCAGGGAGCTCCCACAGCAGCACAGCTCAGGTGTGAACCCAGATCAAAGCCCTTCCTGCAGGTGGGCTGCGCTGGGTGCGCCATGTGTGGTTTTTCCCCTGTCTAATAAGGGGTTGAGCTGTGGAGCAGCCCATCTCTGTGCTAAAGGAAGGGAAATCCTCTCCCTCCCCCAGCTGCACATTTTTGCCAGCCCCGTTGACCTCAGCATGTTTGCAGGTTGCCGCCCCTCTGTCCACAGGGATGGAAATGTGGTCAAAGTTTATTAGAAGGGCGCCAGCCGCACACACGTGTGTGTGTGTTTGTGTGTGTGTTTGTGTGTGTGTTTGTGTGTGTATATATAGGCAAAACATGACGGCGTGACCTTTGTTTACTTAGGAGGCTGCACTGAAAGGCAAAGCCAGGAGAGGAGGAAGCAAACAGGCAGGAAGGGGGGAGGCAGTAGGTGTATTTTCAGCTGTGCTCTGCCTCCCTGCAGCGTGGGAAGGCAGCTGGGAAGGAGGGCACAAGGACAAATGGTGGCGGCAGGAGCCAGAGCCCGGAGAGCAGCACGGGGGATCGGCCTGTGCACCATACTGGAGGAGCAAAAACAGTCACTGTGTCCCACTGGAGCAACGTTTTGCCAGTCTGTGTCATGGGCACCTGGCCTCTGTCACCCAAAGGTGCTTTCAGGATTATTACAGGGCATTTTTCCTGCAGAGAACAGCCCGGGGGCTGTGCACATCCCATCCTGCTGGGATTCCCATCTTCCTGGCACAAGGGCATTTGCTCCCTGGTGCTTTGCTTGTGCCAGAGGAAATCTGCCTGTCAGGGCACTTCCAGCAGGCACTGGGGCAGAGTGTGTGGTGATGGGGACCTTCAGCTGCTGTGACTAATTTTCTTCCCCATGCCAGGCCAGGCTGTGGCCAGGCTTGTCCCCTTCTACCATACCACAGGCTGCTCTGAGGACTGGGCTCTGCTCCTCTGTTAGGCAGGTGACATCCCACTCACCTGTGGCTTGGTCTGCAGGAAGGAGGGATGCTGCTGAGCTGGCTACACTGCCGTGCTTGGTGGTGGCTGTCACTCAGAGCGGGGCCACCGAGTCCCTCCTGTGGAGTGAGGAAGTGGCAGAAGCCTGGAGTGCTCTGCCACGGGTGCTGGCCTCTCTTGCTCACACACACACGTTCCTCCTTTGTGGCAGGCAAAGCCTTTTGTATCTGACAGGAGGCTGCTGCCTCCAGCCCGGCCACTGGCATGTGAAATCACAGGGTCCACAGCACCTGATTCCCAGGGGACAGCCACTGCCCGTGCCCATCGCTTGGGTCAGCAGGGTGCAGAGTGTGGCAGTGCTGCTGTGATGGTACCTGGAGATGTGTGGGGCTGTGGCGTTTCTCTGGCATACCTGGGCAGGCAAGGACATCATCCCCCCCTGCTGCCAAGGGCGCTGTGACAAAGGACACTGTGCAAGAGGACTGTCCTGGGATAGAGCAGAGGGAACCAGCCCCTGCCCTCCTGGGGGATGGCAGTGTCCCCAAACCCACTGCTAACCCCCAGTACCCCAGGCATGTGCCAAGAGGAAGACACCAGGATGACTTTCAGGAGACCATACCAGGGCCACATCCTTAGACATGTCATGCTTGCAGCCACAGTGCCACTTTTCCAGGGAAAAGGGGAGTGTCCTCCATCCGGGCCCTGCAGCAGTCCCTTTGGCCCTGGACACTTTTATGAAGCCATACATGGAAGGACCCAGGGAACAGAGATTGAGCTGAGAACAGCCAGAACTGGTCCTTTCCCAAAACTGCACCTACTCTGTCCCACCACCAGCCCCCTGAGTCACCACTGCACATTGTTCCCAACCCCTTCCCAGAACAGCTGAAGGTCCTGGCTGTGGTGACAGAGGTTGCAGAGCCAGTGTGGAGACCACGAGGCTGTGCTGTTCCTGGGGGGCAAGCCTGGGAGCAGGGGGACACTCAGTGCCCAGCCCTCCCCACACACAGGGACAAGGACCAGCTGGTGCCCAGGTGCCAGAGCAATGCCATGCTGGAAAGATGCCGGCCAAGGCTCTCATCAGGCACCACCACAGCATCTTGGAGCCAGGGAAGTCAGCCCTGGTGACTCAGAGGAGAGAGGAGAAATTCAGGCTCCTCTGCCCTCCGACTGGTTTCCTGGCTCCTCTAAATTTGCATAACAGCCCCTCAGCTGTTCCCTGGGGCCAACGGGACCCCTGTAGCAGCCGGGCCCCCTGCGGCAGCCGCGGGTTCCTGCGGTCAGCCCCAGGTTCCTGCGGTCAGCCCCAGCTCTCGCTCTTGCTCATGCAAACAACTGCACCAACGGCTCCCTCCCTGCACGTGGGGGCTGGCGAGCGCCCGCCCTTGGTCCCCAGCCAGGGCTCGTCCCCATCCCAAGTGCCGCGGGGGGACTGCAAGCCCAGCCGGAGTGCCTTGCGCTGCCTGGCTGCTCAGTCACGCTCCAGGCAGCAGTCGGGGCAGCTGCAGCCCTCTAACAACAGGGGTGAGGAACAGTGGCTCCGTGGGTGGCTGTGACCGATGTCTCCTCCATCCTCTGCTCATGCAAGGCTCGTGGCTTTGGCACAGAAGCGCCGCGCTGGCATCCAAGTTCACCAACGGTTCGCTGGGTGACTTCCCACGGTGCAAAGGTCGAGGCCCCTCGTGCTTCCCAGTCAAGCCTGATGCTTCCCCAGCACTGCTGCGAACCCACCAGGAGCAAAGAGCACGCCCAGGTGGGACAGCTAACCACCACATACCTGACCCCACTGCCGTCTCCCAGCTCCAGCCTGAGGCACCAGCGTATCCCCTCCCAGCCCAGCCCAGCCCAGGGGCCAGGGAGTCAGGGACAAGGAGGGAAAATGACAGCCCAGATCCAGTGCCTGTGGTGCTGTTGGCCGGCTCCAACCATCACTGCTCACCCCAGGAGGGAACCTTTCTGCTTCCAAGGTCACGGCACAGCTTTGGGACTGCAGCAGAGCTTTGGCCAAAATGCAGAGGTGGGGCAGGGCTGAGCTGGGGGCTGGAGGGATGCAGGCAGGTCCCACCGCAGCAGGGCTGGCTGGGGACAGTGCAGGGCTGCAGTTGCTGCCCGGGGCCACTGCCTGTGGTACTACTTGGTGACAAGGCAGCTGCAGGGACATCCCAGGCCAGTTTGGCGTCCCCCTAAAGCTGGTGGCTGAGCTGTAGGACTGTTTAGGGCCAAATTTCAAAGGGTTTGGGAGAGGTCTGCCCATAGGCACCGGGAAGAGAGTCTGGAGGTGCCCACAGAGCACCCAGTGTGGGGCAGCAGCAGCCCGTAGTGCTGATCCCACCCCTCAAGAGACCGTACAATAACAGACTCCGCGGAGCCGCTCTGTGCTCACCCCACCCTCAGCAGCGGTGACACCGAGCTGTCCCCCAGGAGCCCCGGCTTATCCACCAGTGGGCAGCACCCCGGCTCCAGCAGCCCTGTCACCTCAGCCTGCTCCAGTGCCACCAGCACAACACCCTCAGCCCCACCATCCCAAACCAGCGGGTGCGAGGGAGGGAAGAACGAAGGCGGGTATAGGAAAGAAAAAAAAAAGTAAATAAATAATAAAAGCCGACCAGGCCAGACCCGGCAAAACGGCGAGCGGGGCAAGCCGGGCTGACACACGTTTATTGGGGTGCAGGGAGGGGAGGATGAAATACCTGCCGAGGGGGATGCTCGGGTCCCGGGGCTGCCGGTGCAGCGTGGTCCAGGGCTCCTCCCGGCGGCGGCGGCGGCTGCCGGCGGCACGGCACGGCACATCCCGGCACGGCACATCCCGGTACGGCACATCCCGGTACGGCACATCCCGGTACGGCCCCGGCGGCTGCCAGTGCGGGGCTCCGCCGGGCTCCGGCGCACAAAGGGCTCCGCTTTTAAAGCCTCTGCCGGAGCCCCCCAGCCCCGCAGGGCCCGGATTGGCGGGGCGGGCAGCGCTGCGGGGGGAGCCGCGCCGCGGGGGGAGCAGAATTAAACAAAAAAAAAAAAGAAGGAAAAAAAGAAAAGCAAACACCGGAGGGGAAAGTGCAATCCAGCCGCAAACATCGGAAAAAACAGCCCCGGGGATGCCCCGGGCACGGCCCCGCCGGCCTCTCCCGCCTGCGGGGCTGGGGGGGCTCAGAGGGGTCCCGGGTGCTGCGCGGAGGGGCCGGGCGGGAAAGGCTGGAAACCGCAAACCTCCTGTGGAAAAAACTTGTTAATGCCGGGCCTGGCGAGACGGGGGTGGGCGGGTGTTTCACTCGCGTTGTGAGCGACTCCCGGCTCCAACCCCTTGCCGGTGCCCGGCCCCTCTCCAGCCGCCAGCCCTCGCCTCGGGGCTGCCCCGGCCCCCTCGGTTCTATCCCGTGGTTGTGGCTGGTTTGGGTTTGGTTGGTTTTTTTTCGGGGGGAGGGTGTGTTGTCCGGGGAGCTGTGTTTTTCCAGCTCGTCGGCAGGGGGTATGCTTGTACCGAATAATCCAGCTCTTTTGTCCGGGATGCTGGCCCCCATCCCCATCCCCATCCCCATCCCCATCCCCATCCCTGTCCCCGTCCCGCTCGGGGCTGCAGACAGGCAGGGGCCCTGCGAGCTGCCAGACCCCGAGGCCGGCAGAGAACCTGCCCTTGCTGACACCAGCCCTGGCACGACGGAGGGAGCTGCTGCTGGGTGCACCCCACGGGGTGATGGGCGAGAGAAAAACTCTCTTCACCCCGTCCCATCCATTGGAAGGTGTTTCCAGCCCCACGAGAGCTGCTAGAAAGGGCACTGTCAGGAGGGGATATTCTGGGACTCAGTGGCTCTGATGGAGCACATTTAGTGTTTAGGGTGTCAGGACAGCCCTGGTGTGGCTGGTGGTACCCTCTGGTGGGGGGGGGGGAACTGAGGCACAGAAGTCAGTCTGGCACCTGTGTCAGGACTGCTCACCTACCAAAATAAAAGTTCTAATTCAAAGCCAGGATCCAGGAGGCCTCAGCACTGCTCTTGCCCTCCAACCCCTGTACTGGTTTCCAAAGGGCTCACCTGCACACTGTGAGGGACCCATACCAAGGGCAAGCTGGCTTCTGAGGCTTCTGAGAGAGGGGCAGACCCAGCTGTGGCAAGTCCACCTTGAAGATCAGTGGGTATATAGAAAAAAAATAAGGCTACATCACACACAGGCTGCATCCAGGCTTGGTTTCTTTGATTTCTCTTTTCTTTTCTTATAGGGAACCTGACCTGACTCTGGATTTCTGCTGTTCCTTTGCAGGTAGGTAAAACCATAGAGGGATTGTGATCAGGCTGGCTTCGGAATTAACCCCAAAGCTGAACAGTCTCGGTTAGCAGTGCTTGGGACTCCTCGACAGACAGTGCTAATGATGACACAGCACTGTGCTCACGACTCGTTAAAACCCAGACTTTAACGAGATCGCCGTGTATTTAAACCCACGCAGCCCTATCACAGTGCCCATATGTGGAACCAGACCTGCTCAGAAGCACATCTGAGAACTCCTCGTGGCTACACAGGTCTCCAGGCCGCCAGCACTGGCACAAGTGGGACAAGGCATGGTGGGTACAGGGTGTTTGAAGGGTCCTGGGCTCTGCTTGGGTAGGGATGCAGGCAGGGAAGGATGGCATGTTGCTTTGGGATGCCCTGTCCATCTCCAAGGCTCACCTCACTGCTTAAACTTTCCCAAGGCTGTTGGAAGTCGCTGCTCAGCTCAGGCCATGCACATTAAGTTCACCCTTATCCATGCATGGCCCAAAATGGGCTGGATCCCGAAGGAGACATATGCCACCAAATCCAGCTGCCTTTTCTCTCTTGGAGATAAATCTCTCACAACAGCCCAGGCAACGGGGATAAAACAAACACAAATATTGAGCAGGGAAAGTTTGGCTGCTCAGACTTTTTGCCTGGAGCTGGCTGGAGCATCCTGGCAAAGCAAACGCTCCCACTAGAGTTTGTTCCAGTCTTCCTGTGAAGCCCCCTTTTTTATTAAACAGGGTCCTGGCGAGTTTGCTTCGCCGCCCATCGGAGCAGCCCTGCGGGGCCAGGCTGGCTGCGGGAGGGAGCTGTGGAGCCAGAAAGGCCTGACCCCACCCCAGCCCTTATTGCTTCTTTCAGCGAGAAGTGTAACAGCATCGCGATCCTTGGTGACATCGAGGGACTATTTGTCATTGGGAGAAATGCACTGGCAGGCGGCAGGAGGAGAGCCAAAGGCTACAGCAAAGCATGAGGCAGGCATGGCTCCAGCATCCCAGCACCATGTGCTGCCGGTGCTTGGGATCCTGCCTTTGCTGCCCTCGTGGGTTTGGGCATGTGTCAGGCCACACACACACGTGCCCCGCCTCCATCGGGACACCACGGGTGAATCCGGCAGTCTGGCTGCTTGTCCTCAGCTGAGAGGGGCAACTAAACCAGAGCTGTTGGTCCATGGGAATGCGGTGATGCAGCAAGGAGCTGGGGCTGGCATCATGTTTGGGACAGGCTTCTCTGTAGTACCAGCTCAGCTCTTCCTCTGCCTGCAGCGATGTCTTCCCAGGGACCGCAGCTTCGCAGATGTTGCACTGATGGAGTGAGATTCCTCCTCTTCAACACACTGCAGCCAGGTGCTTGTTCAGGCAGCCCTGGCTTGCAATAAATTTGAAGCAGGGATTCAAAGCTGAAATGGCTCTTCTGAAATCCTCCCTAAACAATGGGAGTAAGAGTCAGGTCTGATCAGGGATTTTCAGTCAGACCCTGGACCAGCATCCAACTCCACCCACTGTTCTGAGGGATTACAAGGCTGAGGCAGCCAGGAAATCAGTTTCAAGATGGTCTTTCATGTCCCATGCACTCCTGGGACTGGGTTCAAGAAGCCATGACAAAAATTCAATAGAAAGGGGTTGGTTTGAAGTTTGGGGTGGGAGATAAGTAAGAGCTGGGGCCCAGGAGGGAGCCTGGCCACAAGCCCTGGTCCTGGTCATCCCTAGTGCAGCCCCTCTGGGATGAGCTCTCTTCTCTGCTCTTAACCTGACAGCTGTCTTGCAGATCACTTAGCAACAAGCATGTGTGAAGCATTTGTCACATTGCAGGTGCGCATCCAGGTCTGGACACGAGGTCCGGTCACTGCTCCTGCTTATTCCCTGGCATGGCTCTCCTCCTGTTGTTTCTGAAGCAGTGTGGATGAGGCCACTCACCAGCCTCTCTGTAATGTGCACACGTGTTCCTGTGCCTTCAGCAGCTTCTCCTGGGCTTTCCTCCTGCTCCACTTAATTAGGCACCGAGGGAGAGGGACAGTAACCAACAATTAGGTGAGCTGGAGAAGTGCCCTGGTTTTCTGGCCTCGCTGCTCTGAGCACCTTGGGAACTACTTTCCCCCGAGACAGGAGAAGGAGAGGGAGGGAGCCAAGGCTCTCAGAAAGACGGAGCAAAGCAGCATCAGCTGGGAAGAGCAGGCAGTGGGTTAAATTGTGCAGGCATGATGGGATGAGGCAGGAGAGTCCCTGGGAAGGAGTGAGGCAATGGGTTTTGATCCTGGCTCTGAATCAGTGGGGTTATAGGATTGTCACTGGACATCTGGATGGAGGAATGTCCTCATGCTACATTTATTACAGGGGAAGTGCTCAGGAGTGACAGGTCAGCATGGCTGCCCGAACTTGGCTCTCTGGTCCCTTGTCACTGGCATGGTCAGCTTATGTGGCTGTGATGTCCCGAGAACTGGCTCTCACCCCTGGAGCTTGTGAGGTTTGTCCATTCATAACTGTTCTGTGATCACAGTGGCATCCCTGGGGAGGGATTACATCCTCTGCCGACTGTGTGCCTGGCCCAGTTGGAAACAATTCCGAGCAGCCTCTGCCTCTCTTTCTGTTGCCAATTCAAGGCCTTGGAGCTAATCTCCCGTGTCGCCAAGAGATCAGGTCTTGGCCCTGCTGGTAATGGTGTGATCCCAAAACATTTCAGGAACAGAGTACTTGAGATGCTGAGCCAGACACTGAGCTCCTGGAGAAGACAAAACGGGATGGGGATCTGACTGCATCCAGGTGAGTCTGCGATTCAGTGAAGGCTGTATGGGGGATAGACAGCTGCCCCAAAGCAACCAGGAAATGCAGTGGGAACCAGCTAAGTGCAGCAGTCTAAGGCTTGGGAGCATCCAGCTGCTCTCCTCACTGGCTGGGAGCTACCCGAGAGGTGCTTCAGGAGCCCCACAAATGGGCTGCTGCAGGAGAGGAGGAGGATGCTTGGAGCCCTGGTACCCACACCCCACTAGAAGTCTAAGTGATCAGAGACTTTCTTGGTCCTGGTCTCTCTGAAAGGTTCAGTGTTGGCCTTGCCAAGGCCAGAGCTGTCTCTACATCTTACCAAGAAATTCCTGCCAAGACGTTATTTGGCCAAAGTCCTGGAGGCAGGATAAATCAGTCTGGATTTGCAAACCCCAGTCAAGTGGCTGTGTGTGTGCTCAGACACACCCCCCCAGGAGCAGCCATTCCTTATCTGCATCCGCCTCTGCCAATCCCCCTTCGCTCAAGGTTGTCTCAGCCCTTAGTCCTGCTCCTGGCTCGGCTCCCTTGGCTTCAAATTCCATTAGGCTTCAGCGGCATCCTCTCAGGGGGCTTTTGAGAAGGGTTGTGCCCCATTTCCACTCAACTGGGGAGCTCTGGCAAGTGACACAGCATCCAAGGAGTGCATGCAATAAAAATCACTCATTTGTCCCCATAGCAAATGGCCTGGCAGTGGCAAGAAACTGCTCTCCCATCCACAAAGCACATGCAGCTCCTCATGGGCTGACTCTGCCTTCTTTTTCTCCTAAACTGGTTGTGCATCCCCAGGTCCATATTCCCCCCAGCTAAGGTCACTGGATATGAAAGTCCCATCCCTGCTGCTGTGGAGGGGAGAGTTACCGATTGCTGCTGTTGAGCTCTGCCTCGCAGGGAAACCCCTGGTGAGGTGGAAGATCCTGTACCTGCCAAATTTTTCCCTGGAAATGCGATATGAAATGATCCACGGAACTCGTCCCGTGTCACTGCTTGGCTTGGCTGTCACTGCTGGCGCCTCTGACTCCACTCATCCCCTGGGCTGAGTCCCAACTGTCTGTGAATGATGCCACCAGCAAATGAGTGACAAGGGGCGCGGGTCCAGCCGTGCAGAATGAGAGAGGCACTGGGGGAAGGCTGGAGGAGAGGAGTCCGGCCGGGTGAGACGCATCGATCGCCTGTTATCTGATACATTATTCATAACCAACCTGGGCTGCAGCTCAGGAGAAAGTGGTGAGCATGCAGTTCTCCTTGGGAAATACGCCCGTGAGAGATGAAGAGCCCTCAGCTCCAGCTCATCAAACACCCTGCTAGGCAGTCACAACATACCTCCTTTTGCTTTTCGTGCCCACATCCACTGGTGCTCATGGCACCAAAGACTGGCCAGTGAGTCCCAGCACCCACTGTCACATCGTACCAGGGAGTGTTTCTATCCAGGATTGCTCTCTGTAAGGGCAGAGCAGCTTCTCTTTGCTGGGACACCCCAGTCCTTGTCACAAACATATGTGACTCCACTTTGACCAGCAAGTTAAGGATGTTCTGCTTCCCAGCCTGGACATGAGCACAGCACTCAGCAGCAAGGGATGTGGGCCCCATCATACTTCCCCAGGGTGGGGTAATGGTGACAGAGAGGAAGGCAGGGGCACACAATGAGGACGTGGCTTCATATTGGGTGTCATTCAGTGTAGGAGTCCCAGCCCGGATGGGTGCAGTCCCAGGGCTGATTGCATCTGGAAGACTTTGGAGAGGATACTAAGGAAGGGACCTTCCTCCTAAAATGTCCAAGCAACCAATGCACCTGGAAAACCCATCCCTGGCCAGCTGGGGTTCCTCTGAGAACCTGGTCCTGTTCCAGTGGGGTGCAACATTCACATGGACTTCAGCTCAGCTGTCCAGGGGACCTGTGGTCAGGGCAGCGAGGCACAGTGGTGTGACAGCAGCATCACCCATGGGACCTGCTCCCCACCACTGCAGGATTCCCTTGGGAAGCAAGGCAGTTGCGTGTTCCATGGGACAATCCACTCGCTGTGGCACTTGGCATGATGCCACCACACTGCGGAGGGACTGTGGCTGGGAAGAGACGCTGGGCTGGGGTGTGTCAGGCTGGAAGTACTCTGGCATTTGGGCTAGGGAGGGGTTGTAATGGGGAAAAATGAGGTTGTGAGAGGCATTAAGGACAGCCACACTCTACATTTTGAGAGGTGCTCTTAGAGATGCCTGGCTCTGGGTTTTACACCCTTCTGCCCATAGAAGCAGGCCCATGAGGTGGGGGGGACTCACACCCACCCCTCCAACCCCACAAGCATCCTCTGTCATGCTGCTTCTCTTCCTGAACCCATTTCTTCCCCTTCCCTGCACCCAGGGATGTGCTGCCTTGCCTCTCTGGAGGCTGCAAATAAACCAGTGAGGCCCGGGACACCGGCTTTCTCCCTGGAAATATCACTGCTGTAATTCCCAGCAGATCCGAGGTCGGTTCCATATGGCTGTGGGCTCCCCACTGCCCAGCTCGCAGCCTGCCCAGCCCGGCTGCCTCGCCGCTTCTCCCTGGTGCAATATGGCACCTCAAAGCCCAGCGCCAGCACTCAGGGATTAGCTCTCTTTTTTCTCTTGTTGTTATTGCTTTATTAGCTAAACCTAACGAGGCAGCATTTGTGCTGGCCCTTGAGGGCAGGTGGCCAGGATTTATGACTGCAGCGCTGCCGGGTGACCTGGAGTAGAAACGGGCATTCAGTGCCGGGGAAAAGAGACCAGCACCCGCATCCCTGGGGATGCTGGGAGGACCGGGACAGCTGCTCTGCCCAGTGACTTTTGCCGATGCCGTGTTTGCACCGAGGGAGAGCTCCCGTGGTCCGGGGGTATTCGCTGGCATCGCTCACGCCGGAGCTGGCAAGGATGCTGTGCCATGCTGAGAGAGCACCCGCATTGCGAGAGTCACAGCTGGCACGGGCACGGCGCGGCTCTGAAGGGGCATTTCACTGCTCAGACGGCCGCTGTGCATGAAAAGGGCATTGTAGGGGAGCGTGTGTGGCTGGGGAGCAGCTGGCGTTGGCAAAGCATCGCCGCGTCTTAAAGGGACACAAAGACCACTGCCTCCTTCCCCAAAGGGTATTTTGAAGCTGGGTTGGGGGCTGGGGGAAAGGGCAGGAGATTGCTGGGAGGGGGGGCAGTGGACATCGCTTTGGGGCTGTGAGCACAAAGGGGACAGACACACAAGTCCTGGCTGTGATTTGGGGCATGTGGGTCCCTGCTGCAAGCACCCAGTTTGTGGCATGAACAGGGGAGGTGCTGCCCCCTGCCACTTCCCACCAGGTGCCCTGGGGTGCTGCACCCCCAGAGTGGTGACCCCAGATCTGCCCAGATGGTGAGGATTTACTAAAAACCCCTTTGCTCCCCTTCTTCTAAGCCAGTCATAGGGAGCCCCTGGCCACGGTTTCTTGCAGAATCAGGGCATCTGCCCCCACAGCTGCCCCCATCCCTGCTGTGCCCGTGCTGTGAACACCCCTCCCGTGCCCTGCCCAGGGGTGCAGCATTCCCCCATACCTGTCTGCCTAGGCCTGGTTCACACCAAGAGATCACAGAAGTTTCGTCCTGAAACTGGTTTTTGAACGGGCTTGGCTCACCCAGCGTGAAGAGCAGGACGGGCAACGCTTTATTTCAGGCGGCGGCATAAATCAGCCCGTGGCTGGTGTCGGGCTCTGCCAGACGTTCCCCTGGGGAAGCAGAGGCAGCCGCAGGGGATGTTTCTCCAAGCCCGAGTTTGCAGCTTGGGGCCTGAGTACAAATCCACGGCCACGTTCAGGTTCAAAAAAAGGGACCAGGGACACACAAGGGACATGCAGGACCCTCCGGCAGCAGAGGAGAGCAGCCAGCTGGATGCTGTGATGTCTCAGCTCACCGCTGCCAGCTTTGCTGGAGCCAGTTTGCCAAAACAGGGTGCATAAAACGGCTTGGGAATGCTTGGAAGGAGGCACGACTTCCTCTGAGAAAGGACCAGAATGAGACAGGGACTGCAGGAGAGTCGGGAGGCAGCGGGGTGCAAGGGAAGGAGCCACAAAGACAAAAAGCACTTGGAAAAGTCCTCGGCAGCCAAACCCACGAGCCCAGACATGCCGCAAAGCACCTCTCACTTGGGAGCCGCTGCTTGAAAAGAGCCTTTGAGGAAAAGCTGGGGAGCACAAACACGTTTCTCCTCCTTCCCCTGGAGGGAAAGCTCCCACCCCACATCAGGGTGCTGCACCCTACATGGAGGAAGACACTAGTTGGGGGGCTTGTCACAGCATCCTCGGTTGGGAATGGGGGGCTGGGGGTGAGCATGAGAAGTGGGATCCAGACTTTCCAAGTAGAGCGAAGGGGGGATTCTGCCTTGCTGCCTACCCTGCTGCCGTAGCGGGGCTGCCGGAAGCGGGGCGAGAGGCTCGGGGTGGCCGCCTCGCCCCCTCCCCGCCGCCCCCCGCCCGCCCGCCCGCTCCCGGCAGTGCCGCTCTCTCGCGGCAGAGGGCGCCCCGCTCCACGCTTGCGAGTGGCGGCATGGGGCGGGAGCGGGGACACAGGGGGACAGGGGACAGGGGGACAGGTTCCCAAAGCCCAGAGCAAACCTCAGTGCCTCCCAAAACAGGAACCCTGCCACTGCTCCGCAAAGGGTGAGGTGGTTTGCAGCCTACATCACTGCATTCCTGCATCCCTGCCCCACCAAGTGTGAGGCGGTTTGCATCCCTGCATCCCTGCATCCCTGCATCCCTGCATCCCTGCATCCCTGCATCCCTGCATCC
>QWTY01098590.1:0-24011 GCA_008033365.1 Pseudorectes ferrugineus
TGGAGCGCGGCGGCGTCGGGGAGCCGGGGCTGGAGTATTGGGGATGGAGTAGAGCGGCATAGGGGACCGCGGAGGCGGCACCGGGGCGTCGGGGAAGCCGGGAAGGAGCGCAGCGCCCTATTTGGGGAACAGAGGACCTGGCGTCAGGGCTGGAACCCCGGGTCGTCGGGGAACCGGAGCTCAGATGCCGGGGCTGCTGCGGGCTGGGAAGCTGGGGCCGGGCTGTGGGAGCCAGACTACGGAGGTGTCGGGGAGTCGGCGCTGGAGTCCCCGGGCCGTCTCGAGGAGGGGCCGGGCAGGGCGAGTCCCCTGCCCCAGTGTCCCTGTAGCTCTGCGGGGCAGGGGGCTGGCAGGTCCCCGTTCCGTCCAGCGCAGCCGGTGCCCGTGGGCATGGCTTCCTGTTGCCACGTCCCTGCAGCTGGAGGGCTCCTGGATCCAGCACCGTTCTGCCGTGTGGGCTGCAAGGGACACACTTGGACAATAGTGGAAGAGCCCCTGCCCTGCTCCCTGCGAGCTGGCAGCCTGGCTGGGGCTCGAGGACTGCGAGCTAACCTGCCGGCAGCCCCTTCCCCCAGATGCCACTGCAAGCCAGAGCCTGAATGCTGCTGGACTCAGGGCGGGGAAGGCTAGTAAGGGTCGGTTGTCTGTAGCCACATGCCAGAGCTAAGCTTGCAGCCCTCCGCATTCGCACTTTGGCTGTTGGAGCCATTGGTGATGTCATCACTGCACCCCTTGAGCAGGTATTGGCATAGTGGGTTACTAGCTGCCCTCCATCTTGGAGAGGGCTCTGGAAAATGCCTGGCCTTGGAAATGTTTTGCTGCAGTCCTCTGCGCCTGGCCCTCAGGACTGGGGAGGTGCTCAGTCCCCTCCCCTCACTGTCCTCCGTGCGCTCGCGCCGCCGCAACATGGCGCCTGGCTTGCTCCACCACCCACCGGCACCGCGTGGGTCCCGTGCACCAGCTGTCTTGGGGCCATCGTGTCCCCTGGGCTTCAACTCCGGTGAGGGTGACCTGAGTAATGGGGTGGAATGGATTGGCAGGTGGTGGCTTTAGTGATTCTGGTCCCCAGCGTGGAGCAGGGCATAGGTGATGCGATGGTGCAATGGGATGTGGATGCTGCTGGTGGGATGTCCCGGTGGCACCGGTGTGGATGGGCTGAGAGCCAGAGCACCTGGGGCCCTGTGCCGCTCCCAGTGGAGGGAGGTTCGGTACCTGGGGGTTTCACAGGCTGTGCACGCGTGCGCAGAAGATTCAATGCGGCTCCTTGATCCAATTATTCACTGGCCTGCAAAGCTCCCTGAGGTCGATGTCACTTGGTGCATCCCATCCCAGTGGCGTTGTTCCAGCTGGGCTAGTGCCTCACAGGTGGTGGTCGGTGAGCTCCTGGTGCTGGAGCAGAGCCAGTCTGTTCCCCACTGCCGAGTGGTTGTTTGGCAAAGCGGGTGCTGGAGCATTTCAGGAGCCTGGAAATCCTCACCCTCTGGAGAGGCTGGTCCTCTCAGGAGTGGAGCTTGATAGCTGGAAAACTGAGTTAAAGATGGCATCCCTGGGCAGTGGGCAGGGGTTGGACGGAAGCAGCTCCTGCTCTCCACTGTGCAGCCTCCAGGAGCATGCGGGGAGGGGGATGGTCTATCCGCCTTGTTGGATGGTCTGTGGCCTCGCTGGGTGTGTTACCTTGCACCCAGGGCTGCAGCAAAGCACCCACCACCTTGGTTAAGCTGGGACTGGTGGGGGGTTAATGTCCCAATCCCTGGTGGGATTGCTGTTGGAAAGTCTTCTCTCCACCAGAATCCAACAGAAATAATGCTGTGGGTGGTGAGCACAGTTTGGGCTCCACGGTGGCTACCCTGAGCCTACTCTGAACGCTTGTTTTTCTAGTACCCCCTCCTGGCTGACCAGGAGCTGTTCCTCACTGCAGAAGCTAATGGAGGCATAAGGAGTGACCTTGTGTTCAGGATCCCAGCATGGTCTGGGGGCCCAAATTCTTGCCCAGAGCTCCCCTTGATACAGAGTGATAAATACATTCAGTGCAAAGTGGAATCCTTCAGTCCCAACATATGCAGGAGGGTGTGCTGGAATATTTTCCCACACTGCACAGATAACGCTGCCAGATCCTGGCGCTGCGGACACTCCTCCATCCCCCCCGCCGTGCGCCTCTTTTGCTGCCTCCCCAAGCATTCACAGAAGGGCGCCATATGCCCCAGATAGAGCAGGGCGAAGCTCCCAAATTCAGCCTTTCCCTTTATCTTATCTGTGAGCCCCTGGATCTTGCAGCCGCTTCCTGGCCGGTGACATGCGGAGGACAGGAATGCCTCTCGCTCCTCTCGAGGTCGTTAACGGGAATGTTAAACAAACAGGGCCTAATGTTAGTCCCTGCTGTTCCTCACCAGACACCTCCCCAAACGCAATCTCTCCCCACTTGCTGCTATCTTCTGTTTAATTTTCCAGGCAGCTGCCAATCTGCGTGGCAGCATCTGTCCTGGCAGTCCCGAGGGGCAGCTGCCTAGGTGCTGCACTCCTACCCCTGTGGCAGGCAGAGCTTTTTCCGGCAGCTGGAGGAGCTTTTATGCTTCCCATGGACACTGTGTGTTGTGTCCATGGCTGTATTGCAATAAAACCCTGTGTGTTCATCCTGCTTTCTGGAGTGCCTGATGCAGACGTGTTGGTTCTACTCTAGAAATTTGTCCTTGCTCTCCTGGGAAGTTACTGGGAAGTTGTAGGTCTACCAGGAGCAGGAGAAATCTGGAGCTGGCTGTGTAGATGCCCAAACTGGCAGTTGAAGTCTGTGGTTATCTTGTGTATCCTCTTGGCTGGTCTCAAGGTAGCAAAGAGAAACTATGGCTGCCCCATCCCTGAAGTGTTCCAGGCCAGGTTGGACAGGGCTTGCGGCAGCCTGGTCTGGTGGAAGGTGTCCCTGCCCTGGCAGGGGGCTGAACGAGATGGGTCTTTAAGGCCCCTTTTAACCCAAACCATTCTGTAATTCTGTGATCTTCCCTGTTGGTCCATGGAAGGCTGTGGGCTAGAAAACTCTTGTGTTGGGGAGGCAAGAAGGCTCTTGGCTTCCAGACAACCTCCTCAGTAGCAAGTCCTTCATCCCTTTTTCCTTAGCTGCTGTACTCCGGGGCTGCCGGAACTGCCTGGGAATGCTGCTGGTGAGTGGGCTGTGTTATGTGCTGGTTGTCTGTAGCACTTCATGGACTGGTGCCAGGCATCTCTTGACTTCCGTAATCTCTGCTTGAGTGGACCTAGATACCTTGTGCATGTGTGGATTCCAGCTCTATGGCTGCAAACAAATAAGGTTAGTGTAAGTTCTGGAGTCAAATGTCTCTTCTGATGCTGCTCTTCGCTATGAAGAACATGAGGCTGTAGTAGTTACAGTCACCACTCACTAATCCTCTTGCACTTGGCCTGGCTGAAGCAGGATGGTGCCTCAGAGCTGTTTTCATGCATCCTAAAAGTCCCCTAAGTGTTAGATGCAGCTTTCTGTCAGTGACTGATTGTTGGCTGAGCAGACACCCTGGAGTCATCACGCACACAGAGGTTCTGGAAACTGGTGTGTTCCCAGACATCCTTTTGGTCTTGAGTTGAGCACTGAGTTGCTCTGACAGGAGGAGGGATGTGGGAATCTCCCTGTTATCTCCTTGTGTCCTGGTGCCTGTGAACACCCTCTGAAGAAGCATCCTTCTCCTTTCTCACTCTTTCAAATCTAAATTTCTTAGACACAAGTCTGAGCGTCGACATCCCAATTCAACTAGTCCCTGTGGTGGGGTAACTTCTTTCTCCTGGCACCTGGGCTGCTAAATGAGACCCAGCTTCAGAAATGAGTCTTCCTCCTTGGCTAATCTGAGGAGCTGCTGAGCAGAGCTTTCCCTACTTAGCCTCAGAATTAAGGGGTTTTTGGTGGTGCCTGTGGAAATTAGGAAGGGCAAAACTCAAAGGTTCCCTTGCTAGGTCTCTGCTTTCCCCTCACCAAAGTAGAAAGTGCCCTTTGAGATGTCTGAGAGGTAGCTAAGAGTAGTTCAGGCTTTGCTATCCTTCTTCATAGCTCTGCTTGAAGATCTGGCACTGTGGGAATTCAAGAGTGACTCTTGCTGGAACTGATGTGGAAGGTTGTGGAGTGAAAGACCCTTTGAGGTTGCTGGTCTTGGCCATGCCAAATCAGGGAGACTTTGCTGCTTGGATCACAGAGCAGTGAGCAATGCTGCTGCCTGTTCTGGAGCTCTGCCTGAAATAAAAGCTTCAGCTTGAAGCTTCACTGTGGCATGAGTGTAGAAGTGAGGTGGTCAGACCTCACTACAATATTCAATGCACCATGTGGGATGGTGGAAACCAAGTTCCTCCTGTATGCCCCGGCCCTGTGAAACTGGATCTGATGAGGGGCAGGGCAGTGGGGGACAACCCCGGCACTGGAGTTGCTGAACCTGGCCCATACTGAGGTGTGATCCTGGGCCAGCCCAGCACATCTGATGAGGAGGGAGTAGTGGCACCAGGTGACCATGCCCTTGGCACGGCAGAAGTGGGTGCTACAGGCTTGGCAAGGATGCTCTGGCCACTGCCCCATAGGGTCACGGTGTGCGGGGGTGGCTGGAAACCCGAGGGCCCAGTGGGTGGTCTTACCCTTGTGGATGTTCTCCAGCCCTGCTGCACAGCCCAGGAGAAGCTGTGGAAATGTTTGACCTCCCAGTCTGGGATAGTGCCTTCCCTCCTGTGCTGCAGGTGGTGGCAGGTTCTTGCATTGCTGTCTCGGTATGTGTCCGTGGGTCGGAAGCTGTTGGCCTGGGCATGTGTGTCCTTCCCATCTACTTCCAAGGACAGGAGGCCAATGTCTCCCTCAACGTGTAACTGCCCTGGGTCACCTGTAGCAATGGCCTGAAGTGCAGTGTGAGCCATGGATTGGGAGAGAGCAGCCAGAGGGCATGTTGTGGGTTAGGGTTGGCACTTTTGGTCCGTATTTTGGTAGCACAGCCCTTCCCTGCTGCCTAGTGGCCCTGTCTTGGTAAAAGCTGGGCTGATGCAATGTTAGCTTAGTCCTGTGGGTGGTTGTCATCCTCCCAGTGTCCCCAAAGGTCTCCCTGTGTTGGGGGTGGCACTCCAATAACTGCTGTCCACAGTGAAGAGCTGCTGTGAGCTTTCAGCTCTCCATCACCTGGGTTTTAGGGAGTACTTGCTTGTTGGGCTGTGGAGGTACCTGACATGCTACGTGGGGCTGGGGTGTGGCCACTGGTGTGCTGCTCCAAATTGGTTGATTTGAGGAGAGATTCCTCTGTCTCTGGATGTGTCCTGGGAGGCACAGGACTGAAAAATGCCCAGGAATCATCGTGTGGTGGGGTGAAGCAGATACATATGTACTGAAAGATCTGAGGTGAGAATGTGTCTTGTGAGGGTCCTGCTTCCAGACCCATGTCTCCTGCCAGCCTCTACCCTGGGGAGGAACTCGTTTCACCACTGTCTCCTGCCAGGAGAACAGGTGCTTGGGTGTGGGCAGGAAGAGCTGGTCCATAGCAGGTAAAGTCCATGGCTCCAGCCAATGGTGACAGATGTCTGCAGGTCCCCAACACTAGAGAGTGGCAGGTGAGAGTCTCTGGAGCCCAGGGCTTAGTGTGGTGGCTGGGTAGGGCCAGTGTGAATGTGAGTGTCCTTCAGCACTGTGGCACTTGTGCCTGTCTCCTCTGGCTTAGTGGACCTCTTGGCAAGGTGAAAGGTGATGATGGCAACCTGAGGATGCTCAGCCAGCACCTCTCTGTGCTGGGGAGCTGCCTCGTTGGACAGTAATCTCTTGGGAATTGTGGGGCTGACCTTTCCAAATGTTTCATCAGCTTTGAGCTCCTGTTGTGGTCCAAGACCATCTGGGTGCTGTCCTTTTCATGAGATGCTGCAGAGACACAGGTGACAGGACTTGATAGCAGGAGGAAGCATCCATGGCAAAGCCACACCAGCAGCGCTTCCTCTGCCAGGGCCAAGGTCTATTCTTGGGTGCTGTCCTGTTGTGCCTGGACTTATCAGCTCCCATGTGCTTCCTGCTCCCCCGGAGTGGGGCTGGTGCCTCTCCCTGCTTCCCCCTTGTTGGAGTGTCTTCCTCCCCTGACCACAGGGGTGGCTGAGCCCTGTTGACATCTCCTGCCTGATGTGGGGGAGGAGCAGTGCTGGGGAGGGGCTGCTCTGGCTGTGAGCAGTGTGGAACACTGCAGCTTTGGGGACAAAATGCTGGTGCACTTGGGCTGGCTTGTGGTCAGCCTTCTTCCCTCTGGCCCAGCGGGATGTTGGTCCTCGTGTGCCTTTCGTGCAAAAGGCTGTTTTCGGAGGGAAATGCCTGAAGCCCGCCTTGCTTCAAGTGCTGGGGGAGGTTCAAGGCCCTCTTTCCCCTCTGGGGATGGGTGAACATCTTTCCAGAGGGTGGGAAGTTCTGTGCCTGCCTGGGGCTTCCTGGTTGGAGTGGCTCCTGGCCTGATCCTTTGCCGGGGCTCAGTGCGATCCTGCCTGAGGACACCGGAGCTCTGCTACGGCTGAAATGGCAGCAGGCCCCTGGCTCTTGCCACCTCTCTTCTGATTAGTGGAGGGGAAAGTGAGGCATGGAGTAGTGAAGTAGCCTGTTACAAGCCCCTTCTCTCAGGATTCTTGCCCCGTGGTGTGGAGGCTGCCCTGCTTGCCTGCCGAGCTGTCCTTCGCACAGACCACGCATCTGTCTCTCCCAGTTTTCTCCTCCCTCGTGGTTCCTGGGACTTTGTGCTGAGGACCAAAGCAGCCCCGGGTTGCAGTGGCAGGACTCTGCAGCCCCACGGCCCGTGTGAGACACCGAGAGGAGGATGCTGCCCCATTTTTCAGCCCCGCCACTGGACTCTGTGCGTTCCCCTCCCCGCAGCCCTGTTGTGCAAGCTCGCCGCCTCATTCCGCTCCCGTGCCTTATAAGTCCCGGCTCCGGGGGCAGCCGCAGCCTCGCCGCATTCCAGCGGTCTCGCGTCAAGTGGCCCTGGTTGAATCGCGATGGCCAGGACCGGGGCTCTGTGTCTCTCTCTGGCCTCGCTGGTGACCCCGGATGCTAGGGAGGCACCCCACTGAGATGCTCTCCCATGGGAAAAGCTGTAGTCCACGTCCCTGAGCTCCTGGCACCTCAAGGTGGCTGCCAGGAGTGGGGAGTGCCTTTGGGATGCTGTGGCAGAGCTTGTCCCCATCCTCAGCAGGATGGCATGGGGCTGGTGGCATGGGAAGAAGGCTCAGTGGACATATTGGTGTGAATGAGTGGGAAATGGCTCATTTCTAGGAAAAACTGGCATGCAACTGGGGTAGCTTCCTGGAGAGGGGGAATGTCCAGCGGCACAGTGTGGGGGAGGCATTAGGACACATTTCTGCTGTACCTGTCCTCAGGTGGCTCTGAACCACTGCTGGTAAAGGCTTGTGTGCTCCAGGTGCTGGAAGTATGGATCCAGGACCAGGCCAGTTTTGGGGGCTGGAGTAGCCCAAGCTGTGCTGTGGGTGATGTAGTTAAAGGGCTGATCTCTCTGAAGGGGAGGGTCAGCCTTGCTGGCTCTGAGAGGGGGATTCAGAGCAGTCTTCTAACAAAAAACCACCAATTGCTGCAGCCTCAGGGGGTGGGTACCTGTGCCCTTGCATCAGACACTTCTGACATAACTCTTCCCTTTTTGGGCTGCAGGGCAGCTCAGAACTCCCTTTTGAGAGCTCTTATTCCAAAGCAGCTGTGGCCAGGAGCTGTGGATGCTGTGGGAGCTGTGCTGGTCTCCTGGTGGCACTGGGGCAGTGGTAGCACAAGGCAGGTGCTGCTGCCTGGCTCACTTGCAGCCTTGGTGTGAAGCTCCTGGCTGTGCTGGCACAAGGAGTGTGTCTCTTTGGGGAGATGCAGCTGTGCAAGGACTGACACTGAGAACTCAAGGGCTAAATGGTTTATCCTTGTCCATCCCTCCTCCTGCATGGGAAGCTTTGTTGGGATCCTCCCTCTCTAAGAGATGGCCTAGATGGTCTTGTCCCTCCTGGCATGAATCCTGTTTTCCATGGCTCTCCTCCATCTCTGTCAGGTGTTTGGACTGGGGACATCCCCAGAGGGGCAGGGATGGGGAAGGGAGAATGTTTTCTGCAGGGCCTGCAACAGTGTGACCCTACTGGGCTGTCCTAGGTGAGAGCTGTTCTCTGCCCTGCTTCCCCCCATGCCCGTGCGTCCAGTTCAGATCAGTCCTGGGTGGGATGAGGCTGCTCTCATCTGGCCTCTCTTTTCAAGTGACTGGCAGCAGCACCTAAGAACAAGCAGAAGAACATGGTATTCCTGGAAATCTGCTCCTGCTGGATGTCTGGACATGTAGTTTGGCCCAGGCAGTTCCTGGTCCAGTCCTGGATGGATATTTTTGATGGTGGTTTGGGTTTGGTTTGGTGTTTTTTGTCCTGTGCCTTTTCCAGATGCACTGTTGGGAGGCTGGATTTGGTGTTTAGTGGCAGGGACTTGAAGTGGGGCAAATATATTTTAGCAGAAGCTATCCTGTCATGGCATGTTGAGTGTAAGGGCTGGATGCCTGGATTTGTCAGCCCTGGGTGGTACTACTGGGCTCTCAAAGCCTGCAGGACTTGGGCTGACTGGAGAGTCCCAGTTTGCTTAATCCACTGGAAGATGTTTGTCTAGACCCTGTTGCCTTCATCTGCAGTTTCCTCTCTTAGGGAGCAGGGGAAGAGGCTGGACCAGGTTGCCCACAGTGCACAAGAGGCTCAGACTGGTGAGCTGCCTCCTGCTTTTCTCCTGTGGGATAACCCAGATCTCCTTTGCTTTATGCCTGGTGTTGGAAGTGAGCTCCTTCTGGCTTAGCTCACTCTGTCCCTTGAAAATATTGCTCAGGTCTCTCACCAGCCTCACCCTCTACTGAATAACTTGGTCTCCCTTTTTTCTTACCCTTCCCTATATCACTTATGGATGTGCTGAATTGCAGAGATCTTGTAAGACCAACTACTTGGTCTTGTCGCTTCCAACAAGCTCTTCTGAGCAGGGACTTCCTTAGTTTGTCTTGACACCCTCTTTGGAGAGGTTGGCTGGTGGCATTTGGAATTGCCCAGGCTTTGGAGCAGTGGCAGCCCTTGATGGGTGCTGTGGCTTGGCTTTCCAATGCCTTTTCAATGCTGTGGATGGTGACAAACAGGACTTGGACGCCAAGGGAAACTTTTGGCTGGCGAGAGAAGGTTTCTTGCTCCTGTCTTTGGCAGCAGCTTATGGGGCTGGCACTGGGAGTCTGATACCCCTGACAAAGAACTTTCCTGGGCACCTGCCTTGCTCTGTTCAGGCTGATGTGAGGGCTCCAGCTCTGACTCCCCCTTCCCTGAGCCACCACACATCTTCCATCCCGTCAGGCCTGTCGCAAAGACTTACCAAGTGACGCATCACGGGACCATTTAGAGACCCAACAGGGATGCAGATTTCTATCTGCTCAGAAGAAACATCCATTCTGGGGGCTGAGCACACTCGGATCCTGAAATATTGAAAAGGGACAGTGCTTTCACATGGCTGAGGCACATGTGTGCCACCACACTCTGCAGTCCTCCCCTGCAAGAGATGGCCGTGGGTCTTCTGGGAATGCACTGCAGGTGCTCTGTGGAGCTCATGCTGAAGTGCAAGCGCTGAGGTCTTTGAGACAGCCAGCAAGCCAAGAAACAGTGGCATTGTCCCCTCTGTCTGGGCATGGGGTGGCCTTGGAGTGGTGCCTTAAAGCGTCAGATGAGGGGCGGGATGGTTGGGAAGCCTGTCAGACCAAGCCTGGGCTTGGAAAGTGTTCCGGGAGTGCTCCACATAGCATCCTGCTTCCCAAGGCAGGGCAAAGCAAGAGTGTGTGGTAGAGCCATCCCTGTTGAGGAGTCAGGGGAGGGGATGGGAAGGATGCTCTGGTTCTGCTCCTGAGATGTGCTGGGCTGGAGAAGGGCTCCTCACACTAGTGGGAGACAGTGGCAGCCCTTAGTCTCAGCACACACAAGAGAGCAGGAGCACCCCAAGCCTTTCACAATCACTGTTCATCCTGGGGGGCTTTACCCTGGGAAGGGCATTTGTCTGTGTTGACAGGACTGTCCTGGGCACAGGAGCTCAAGGAGGTGACTTTTCATCTATAAACGAGAGAAACTTCCCTGCGTGAAGGAGTCTGTGTCTGGCTGCCCCCAAAGAATTACAGAGGCAGAGGCTCCTGTGTTTCCAGGTCTGTCTCCAGCCCAGGACCAGGGCAAGCGTGTGCTGCTTAGTTTGGTGGTAAAAGAGGTTTTGGATACAGCCCACTCGGTCTGGGGAAGGGGAAATGGCTGAGCAAAACCAAAAATGTGGGAGCAGAGTCCTTCTGCCCTGCAAATGTAGTAGGGTCACTCCATGGTGGAAGCAGGCCAGGAGATGAGTTCTGGCTTGGGGCTCCTGCTCCTTGTTATTAATGATGAGTGTCTTCATGACCTCTGTTGTGCATAACTTCCCTTTCCAGCTCTGTGCTGATTTACAAGAAGTCTCTGCAGCTTCATCATGCTGCTTCCTATGGAAATAGTCTGCCAGCCAGTGTGCAGGGAGAAGGTGCTCATGGTGAGTCTGACTGTTGAGCAGAATTCTTCTAGGCCATGAGCCTTCAGCACTTTTTTCTTCCTGGTTATTCAAGTGAACTATTATTTATAATTTTAATGGATTATCTATTGAAATCCTCCCCTGGCACTGTATTTTTTGCTTTGACACGAGTGTGTTTGGACTTGGTCCATGACTTGAACAGCCTGGGAAGAGCAGACACCTACAGGGGTTTGGCCCAGCACAGCTGCTCTTGGCTGGGCACAACAGAACAACTGCTCTGAGAGTGGGTTTGGAAGCAACTTCTGAAGGGTCTGAGGTGTGCTGGGGAAGGAGCTGGGATGGACCCAAAAATCTTCCTGCAGTGATGTTCTGGGGCTGTTGCAGAAGTCAAAAGCTACGAGTGAGGCAGCGAGGTGTTTCTCAAAATTGAGGGCTGTCTTTGAATCGGTGATGTAATTAAAGTCCCAGGGTAGGTTGAGGAGAGGAGATCTAGCATGTGGTCTGTAGAAAGAGCTGGAGAGAACCGGCGTTAGTAGTGGTCCCTTCTGGACCTTTGGGATGCGTCAAACTTAGTTCTTGTGGCAGTGTATGGTCTTTTCCAGTTTAGCCACCGAGGTCCTGTCAGGCTGTGGGGCTGGTATCCATGCCTTGATCAACCCAGGCCATGATGCCAGGGACTGAATTTTTGTAAAGGCTTCAGTCCTTTGAGGCAGGGACCAAAGGGCTGGGTGTATTTTTATCCTGGAAAATGCTCCTCTAGTGCAGGGAGGGGTTAGTGGGCTTTTGATCCAAGGTGTCCTGTTCTTACTGCACTTAATCTTCTGAGCTGTGCTCCTGCTTGGGCACCGAACATCTTCTTTCAGTACAGCTGGTTGGCCTCTCCCCTAGGTACGGACGCTGTTTGTCAGTGGCCTTCCTGTGGATATCAAACCCAGAGAGCTCTACCTTCTTTTCCGACCATTCAAGGTAAGAAGGTCGTCAGATCTGGTTTTTGGTGGGAAAGATGCTGTTTTGTGGATGACCTGGCAGCAGAGATCTGTCAGGGGAAGTAGGGATGACATGGGAACCTGAAGCCAGCACAGGATCCCATGGCTTGTGCTCAACTGGGAAACCTCCCCACGAGCCTGCCATTGGAATTGTGCTGTCTCTAAGCATGATGAAACTTGCTTGGTCAGTCCTGCTGCCCAGCGGGACCAGCCCTTCCTTGAGGATGTGTCCTCATCCCCCAAACTCCATCCTTCTCTAATAACCACCCAGGCTGTCTCCAGGCAAGTGGGGTTCCCTTGTCTGCACTCCTCTAGCACAGGGTGGGTGCTCTGCTTTCCCTAGGCACTAACCAGGGCAGGGTGCTCATCTTTGTAGCTGGATGAAGAGCTAGAAAATGGAATTCCTTCCTAAAGGGCCAGGATGGAACAGCTAAAATACCTGCTCTGCCCCCAGTCTTCTCCACTGGTGGAAAAGAAGTGTTATTGTCCCTGTTCCTGCTGCAGCCCCTGCCTTATGGAGGGCTTGGTGCTACAGGAACTCCTGGAGCTGTCGTGTTGTGTCTTGGTTGTAGTGTGGCCTCTTCAGGAGCCTGACACTGACTTGCTTTCTTCCCTCCTGCAGGGTTATGAAGGGTCACTGATCAAGCTGACTTCAAAGCAGGTACCTCCTTCCAGCCTGTGTATTTTTGGCTTTTGCTAGAAAACTGGACATGCCAGGAGGGGAGAGGGGAAAAATCCCATTTCACTATGTAAAGCACTGTCTGGGCCAGCACCAGCTACACAGCGGGGTTCTACTGACCCAGCATGTTCTGAATGTCTCCATGTCTTCTCTTGCTGCCCTGGGTGAGACCTGAGGCTTCAGCCTCAAACCTTGTGCTGCCATCAGCCTTCCCTACTCCCCTGCTGATCAAGGCAGGGGTACCCATGCTGGGGGCTGTCAGGGTGAGCGGTGTCCCCACATGTAGGAATGCCAAAGCATTTGTGGTGGGAGCAGATGCAGAGCAGGAGTCTTGGGCCAATGACCCAACCTCTGCTTGAAGCCCCTCTGCAGCTTAGGATGGTCTCTTCTGCTGGTTGTCAGGGGCAGAGGGGGTGGCAGGGCAGCCTGAGGAGCTGGAAGAAGCTTCCAAGCTGAAATTGGTGTTGTTTCTTTTAGCCAGTGGGTTTTGTGACCTTCGACAGCCGGGCTGGCGCTGAAGCAGCGAAGAACGCCTTGAATGTGAGTACCCAAAGTGCCGGGGGCTGGGGGCCTTGCGTGACCCAGAGCTGAGGGCAGGGAAGCGACAGGGTCTCCCAGCTGTGCTCTCGACTATGGAAGTAAAATGGTCCTGCAGCATCCCACAAGGGAAGCAGGAGAGGTGTTCAAGGCTGACATCAGCCTGGGCAAATGGATGCAAGCTGTCTTCATGTAGTTTTTAACCACTGGAAGACAGCTCGAGGGCCTCTGAGGATGTGGGGAACTGCTGTGACTGAAGAAATATCTTGAGGATGGTCAACATGGAAGTGACACCCAAAATGATCCTCATCCTGCAGGAGTGTTGGTGGGATCTGGTCAGCAAGACATGGTTCTGCTGTGCTGTAGACCTTGCCTTGGGCTTTGTGGTACCTGCTAGTGCCTCCGCTCAGGCTGGCAGAAGTTGGAGTGGCACCACAGATGGGAGCTCCCGCACAGATGGGGATTATTCCAGCTCCAGCAGACTGACCTTCCCTGACCCGTGTTGGTAGCCGTGCCTGCTACAGTGGTTGGTGAACTGCACATAAGGAGCAGAACTGTGTCCCTCATGTTGGAAGCAGTGGTCCTGGGTCAGCTAAACGTAAAAATAAAAGCACATGGGAGCTTGAGTGTTGCAGTGAGGTGACAAAAATCTGGGCATGTGACGGTAGTGTGGTGGCCTTGGTTCCTCAGTTGGGCTTTCCTCCATGAATAACCACAGCCTGTGTTTGGACTGGAGCTTCACCTCTGAGAAACTCCTGTGCTCTCTCCTGTGACAGGGCATCCGCTTTGACCCTGAGAACCCCCAGACCTTGCGGTTAGAATTTGCTAAAGCCAACACAAAGATGGCCAAGAGCAAGCTGATGGCCACACCAAACCCCACCAACATCCACCCTGCCTTGGGCGCACATTTCATTGCACGGGACCCCTGTGAGTATGCTGGGAGGGGCTTGGAGGTCATGGCTCCAACCTGAGAGATGCCCAACTCTGGGAATGCTGCCGGGGTGGGAAGGAACCCTGACCCACCTCTGCTCTGCCTGAAATCTGCCTGGGGTGGGGAGGCCAGCAGGATGTTGGAGCCACAGGAGAATAACAGGCATCTGGCCAACATAGAACTGTTGAGACATGAAAGTTGGATTTGGTAGCTCAAGTGATACCATAAATCCTTTAAAGCATCCCTAACTGTGAAGCATAAAGGATGAGTCCTGTACCATCACTCTCTGTGTAGCCTGGTGGGGTGCGTAGCCCCACTGAGGCTCATGGGGTGACCTGTAACGTGGCTCTGAGCCCTTTGTCCCCTGCCCTGCATCCTGTGGCACCAGCCCTGTGCCGCCTGTGTGGACCAGTCTGTCCAAAGCCCATGTGGGGCTGTAATGCAACACATTCCTGGCTTCTCCTGGCAAGGCTGGGAGGCCAGAGGAGCAGCTGTGCACACAGATTTTATACCTCACCAAGATGGCAGTGCAAAGCTTTAGCCTGGGGTGGGGAATCTGGAGCCTGTCCCAAAGCAGGCTGTTGGGGCCAGCTACTGAGATGCTGTCCCCTTGTCTCCTCCTCCTGTCTAGATGACCTGACTGGAGCGGCTCTCATCCCAGCGTCCCCGGAAGCGTGGGCTCCGTACCCACTGTACACCACGGAGCTGACCCCTGCCATCCCCCACGCTGCCTTCACGTACCCGGCAGCCGCTGCTGCAGCTGCTGCTCTTCACGCTCAGGTGAGTCGCTCCCTGCCTCCCGTGCCAGGGCTGGGCCCTCCTCTCTCCCCACCATGGTGGTCTCCGCTTGGCCAGTTCGACCCTGGCCTCTGCACCTTGGCTCCTGGGCAGAGCCTGCTCCTGGCTGCAGGGCAGGGGCGCCCAGCCCCGAGCCAGCCCAAGGGAGGGGTCTGTGTGGCCGAGAGCAGGCAGAGCTGGATGATGATTTCTGACCTTGCAGGTCCAGCCTGCTTTCCCACAAGGGGCAGGCAGGTGGGAGGAAGTCAGGGCTCGATTTCTGGCTGGTCCTGTTGCTCCCCATGGCCAGAGAACTACATTGAGGGACTGCTGGGAGGAAACACTCCCTGCCAGCAAGTAACATAGCTATGAAATGTCATCCCACGTCGCAGCAAAAGCAATGGGCTTAGCTCCATGCTAAATTGAGGGGCTCAGCTGGGACCCCGTGGGCCAAATGACTCAAACACTTCCAAAGCTGGAAGTCCTGGTGTCCTGCAGGAGATGAGTGATTAGAGCCTTGGCAGAGCAAGAAACTGTGATGGAACAGGGTGTTAGCCCCCCTGGGTACAGGCTAGTGAGAAGGGCCATTCCATGCATGGGCCTCTGGAAGTGCAGGTGGTGGTGCAACCAACTGCCTGGTGTCCCAGGGTTTGCTTGCTGACAGCTGGGGATGTAGGGATGCCTGTACTGGTCTGACACTGGGATGCTTTAATATACAGAGACCACATAAAGTCCTTGAAACCATGAACATGCAAAGGGAAAGCCAAAACAGAGTAGCAGTGTCCTAATTCCAAGTTAAGGTGCTTGGCTTGAAGCACTTGTCCAGGAGAAGCTGGAGCCCCTTTCCCTGCCCTGCTCAGTGTGACCAGCCAGCTGTGCTCTGCCTGCTTCCATCTCTGCTCCTGTAGTGGTGCCATGGGGGACTGGGGCAGTGGGACTGAGCATTGGGGCTTAACCTCTGCTCTCTGCCCTGCCAAGCAGGGTGTTGACTCCTACTCTTCCTTGCTTAAATGGAGAGGAAGAGGAGCTGTGTCCTCTTACCTTGCTGTCCTGGCTGGCAGTGAGCTATGTTGGCCCTTGGGCATCCTGTTGCTTCCCGCAAGCTTTGTGATGGTAACTGCCCAGCTTCAAGCCAAGCTTGCTTCCCAAATGCCACATGGAGTGGATGCCAACTCCCATCCTCTGTCCTGCCCCTCTCGCACCTGCAGACTTCTCCTGCTTCTGCCCTTCTACAGGTGAGCTGGTGTTGGGCTGAAGTTCCTGTAGGGTAGGGAGAAGTACCAGGTACTGAAATGTTCTTCCAAGGACCTCCAGAGCCAGGCTGGTTCTTCACTGGGAAGATTGTGCTTGCTGGTGTTTTCCAAAAGTTGATGGTGGTGCCCACAACTACAGGGCTGTGCTGTGCTCCTCAGTGGCCCAGGAGAGAGGCGTCTTCCTGCCCCTTGTGTGTGTAGGGTGGTGGTCAAGGTTGAATTGTCCCTGGAAGGGAGGACTGAGAAAAAACAACCTCTCTGGCCTGTCTGAGGTGGCTGAGGGAGGTGAAACTTTTACTGCAGTTTCTTCCAGGATGGTCATTGGTGACTGTATAGGGACCCTGAGTGTGAGGGTTAGACACCAAAACTTTATGGTGTGTGGTGGAGGAGAAAACTCTGCTCTTGTAGAGTGGAGAGTATTAAGGAGGCCTCCAGCTACATCTTTTCCCTCTAGGGTCTTAGTTCCTGCCCTCCAGCTGGTGAGCTACTGGTTTCCAAAGAGGTTGTCTGGCCTCACCAAAAAACCCTGAGGAGCTCCCTGTGTAGGTAGAGCTCCCTGCCCAAGGGGATCCATGGGTGGTGATGGGCCTCTAAGCCTTAGGGAGCCAGTGCAGCCCCTCTAGGCTGTGGCTGGACCCAGCTCTTTTCCAAAGAGGCTGCTGGCCTGTCCCAGCTGCTCCTGGCTGTGCTGAGCTGGTACTGATCCCAAAGGGGCACGTCCTGGCACAGGATATGTTACCAATAAAATTTAGTGGGGTTAAACATTACTCGTGCTGGCAGCTCTGGGCTGGAGCCCTGTCCTTTGCAGAGCTGAGGGTGGAGCACAACAGGGAGATGACTTTTGCTCACAAACTGGACTAAAAGCTGTGCCCTTAGTCCCGGTGTGCTGAGCCCTCTGCCCTCACTGGGAGGGGCTTGCTCACTCATGTGGTGGGCTCAGAACAGTCACAGTTCTTCCTCCTGGTGGACTGGTGTTGGCTGGAGGGCATCCATGGGGATGGCCAGAGCTGTAGCAGCTCCGTAGTGATCAGCCTTGAGGCAGGCAAGAAGTTGGAGGCTGTAGCTAAACCAAGATCTTGTCACAAGAGATTTAAAACTGAAGGGCACATCCTCTTGCAGCACTGAGTTCAGTAATGGGGGAGAGGAGGTGGCCTGGCCTGGCCTCCTGAAGAGCTGCCCAGAGGGCTGGCAGGAGGGACGAGGGGCAGGAGGTGGTGAGAGGCTTGCCTGGCCTCGGGAACCCTTGGTAAGCCACTCCCAGCCAAGACTGATGGCTGCTGCTCCTGGCATGTCCATGCCTCGGTGACATTCTTGGCAGGCACCAGGCTGCTGTAGCTGTGACTGTGGCCTGACCCTGCCCCACTGGGGACTCTGCTGACTTTAAGATTGTCCCATCTGCCTTCCCTCCCTCCCACCCTCTCTCAAATCCCTCCTTTGATGTCCCTAGTGAACTCCAGCCATGATGCCAGCGCAGGCTAGCCCCGAAGCTCAGAGCTGTCCCTGGAGATGGGACGCCCTAGTGATGCCTTATTGCAGCTAGTGGAGTGGCTGTACTACAGCTCCATTCCTAGAAGTGTTAAGCATGATGGCAGCCACGTCTGGAAGGACTGGTAAGGTAACCATCTCTCCTCCAAGGTGCACCGTGGGATTTGCAAGCTTCTGCCCATCTCTGTAGCCCGTTTCTCCTTGGCAACCCAGTGCATGGGCCTCACGCTACCCACCCACCAGAGCCTGGGGAATGAGATGCCAGGCCTTCTTTCTAACCCACATCTCCAACTTCGCAGCACATGACATGGCGCACACAGCATGGCACCATCTTACATCAGCTCCTCCCAGCTGAGCCAGGCTTGGCCAGGCCCTGCCGGTGGGAGGGGAGCAGCCCGGTTGAGCCGGGGCAGAGACCACCCTGCCACTCGGCCTGAAAGAAACCTGGTTTCTCCCCAACTTTGACCCTTCGAGGGCAACCAGAAATACACCTTGACCTCACTCCTGGCACACGGTGGGGGAGGTGAGTGATGTGGTAGTGATAGCACACGACTAAATTTTAGTGGGCACCTTAGACAACATCACTTGCCGGTCACTTTGTTCCAGAATCGCATACTGGGACAGACCCTGCCCTTAATCATGGGTCTAATCTCACCTCTTTCCTCTCCAGTAATGGAAACGGAGCCAGTTCCTACCTGGAGCTTGGCTTCTCTCTTGCAACCTGAAATCACAGGCAGGACCCAGGTCGTGTGAGCCGTAATGGCGGGAATCGGCAGCCTGGGAGAGAGGGGAGCGGTGTAGGAGACTGGGAGCTTGGGAAGAGGGAAGGGCCTGCAACTGGTTGGCAGGGGATGGTCGATGTTTGACTGAAGGGAATGAGCCCTGGTTCAGTTCTCTCTGCAGTGGTTCTGAGCAGTTTTTTCCTCTCTCTGTGGAAGTGATGATGGGAAAAGAAGCCACCAAAGATGAGGGCCCAGGTCTGCCTTTGCCCTTGGAAAGCTGTGAGGTGCAAAGATGTGCGGAGCTGGCCTCCTGGGAAGATGGGAAGAGCTTGACACAGGCATAGAGACAATGATACAACTTGTCTTGTTCTGCTTGGTCCTGATTGACAGGTCCATCCATTGCTGGTGGGATGGAGTTGGGCTGCGTTGTGTCTCTGAGGTGGAACCACTGTTTTTGGGGTGCCTCTAAGCCAGGCTCTGAGTGGGCAGCAGGGGATGCCAGGGCTATCCATGCTCCTTGAGCTCTTCTGCAAAGAGATGCTTCCAGCTGTGGCAGCACCCATGAGGACAGGACTCTGCTCTGGGCAGGACTTGCCCTGGGAAGCAGGGGCTGGATGCAAGATTGGCTCATAAGAACATGGCCACATGGTGCTGCTGGGGACACAGCTGATGTGTTGGGTACCTGGAGCCCTGGAGACCCTGGTAGGTGCTTCCAAGGCAGGCAGCCAGGTCAAGGCCTGAGAGCACAGAGATGCCAGTCTTTTTGGGAGTGGGCTGCCCAAGGTTCCCTCGAAGCATCCATTGGAGACCTTGAGGAGATGGCAGAGGTGGGTCTCTGGTTCTGGGACCTGTCCCAGTGAGTGGTGGATGGAGGGAGCAGTCCTGGATCATGGCTGTGTGGTTGTGTAAGAGCCTGGAAGGACCTTGGGACTTCCTAGCACTGGGTTGAGGCTGATCCCATTGATGAAAGCAGAGGTCAGTACTCCAAACTCCCTTTCCCTTGCAGCTAAGCTGACAGACCCTCCCTAGACTAGAGACAGTGATGAATTTTCTGTCTCTACTAACTTATTGTCTGTTTGTTGGTGCTGTTGTGTAGGGACTTCCCAGGAGTATTTCTCTCTGGGCAAGCTCCATGCTTCCCAGAGATGTGAAGCCTCTTCAAGATGTTCATGGTTGTGGTAACTTCCTAAACTACAGTGACATAGTGGTGGCATAGCTGGCCAAGCAGCCCCAAGCCAGCAGTTCCCTCCTAGCCAGGGAAAAGCAGGCAGGGGATGCTCCTGAGCAGCTGTCCTCACTAAGTGGTGGGTGAACAGGACTGAGATGCCATCAGGAGAGACTTGTGGCCAACAGTGGCTTTCCCTGGCTGGCTCAATCCAAAAGAAAGGAGCACAACTTGCTGGCAAAGGGGAAATGCTTATTTGCTGCAGTCTGGGAGAGGGATGTGTCTCCCTGAGCTGTAGAGGTACAAGTCATTGGGTTGATGGATGGATGCAGGCCTGTTAAAACATTCCTAAGCAAGAGGATGGATCAGTGCCTGTCTTTTCCCACGTGCTCCTCGCCCTGGTGTAGGATGATGTGCTGATCCTCCAGTTCTCCTTCACCAGATCTGCTTGGGGAGATGCACATGTTTGATCCCACTGCATCTGGTTTTCTTTGTGGTGGGCTGAGCTGCTCTGGTCCCACACCTCATTGTCCCCCCACACCAGCCCCCTGAGGGGCCCTCGAGCGGGTGGCCTGGGTGCAGTGCCCGCTGCTGGGGTGGGTGTGTGTCCAGCACACACCAGTGGGTGAGGTGGTGCCTGTGCTGCCTGTCCTGTCCTTGCCTGCCTGGGTCACATTCCCACGGGCTGCGTTTCCAGCTGGAGCAGAGCAGCTGTCACCGGCTGCCAGCAGGGGCTGCCTAGGGCTCATACCCGGTGACCTGCGGCGCTGCCTGCGAGTGCTCGTGGCTCGCCAGGCTGAGGATCTGAGGATCTCAGCAGCACCAGTGAAGATGCTGCTCTGCACTCCAGCAGCTTGGCAGCAAGATGCAGCTCTTGGACATGTTAGTTGGATCCTACCAGCTCCCGGGAGCACAAGGAGTGCTTTTGTCCCTGCCTGCACTGGGAGCCTTTCTGATCCCTGGGGACCATTCCAGCTGTAGAGATAGATTGGAGCTCCAAGGGTTGCTGGGGATGGCTGCAGACCTAGAGGTAACTAAGGAGGAAAGGCAGGTCCTCCAAGCCAAAGGTGGTCTGAGGAGGGACCTGCGTACTTGGTCCTTGCTTCCCCTCTGTCCTTCTGAAGGACTTGCTCTCCATGAGGATTGTGGGCAATTGGATACTTAAATTCTGAGAGCAACTGGGAGAGACAACGGAGGTTTTGACAAAGGAGAGTGAAGCTCTGATGGGGTGTTTCTCTGCCCCATTTATAATTTTGTCATGATTTTTAGGCAGCTGCTGGTGTTGTGCTGCAGAAAGGGAGAGTTTCCTGGCCTCTGGGAGGTGGCAGGCAGAGGCACACATTTCTCTTCTCCAGCTGTTTCCTGGGACAGGTGTTGAAGGCGGCAGCAGTTGGTTGGCAGTGGCTGCCTCGTCCCTGCGAGCAAGAGATGTTTCTGTGGTGTGACCAGACTCCTTTCCAACTATGAACTAATGCCTCTCCAGAAACAACTGTGTCTCTTCCAGTAAAAGCCTCTCTTGCTCTCCTTTCTTCACCCGGTGCTGGACATCTCCATTAGTTCTCAGCTTCCTCCCTGACGGATGTAGTATTTTGAGGGGTGTGAAGAGAAAACTGCCCTGGCAGGTGCCTAGAGAGTGTCTGCTGCCTCCAATCCACTGCTTCCAGTGCTTTCTGCTGGCTTCAGGAACATCCCTCCTACTGAGTTCCTGCCTCATCCCATCAAGCCCTTAATCCTTCTGTGGGCTGAAAGACCTGGCAGGTCATTCCCTCGCCCTGCCAGCATGTCAGAGCCTTGGACTGTACCCAGGACTGTCACATCTGGAGAAGCTCCTGCTGGGCTCCAGGCTGAGCCCCTCTGAATGCAGGGCTGGGCTAGTGGTCTGTGGGGCCACGGTGGGTCAGGCTGCGTGGGTTTGGTGTGTGAGCATTGGAGACCTGCAGGAGGAAGGCAAGGAGGGGTGGTCCATTGCAGTGATGGTTTATTAGCACCAGAGCTACGAACAGTGCATGTTTTAAGAGAAAACCGGGACTTCTGTTGAAAGTGGAGGTGCTGAGGCTCTGCAGGTGGGCCACAAGGTGGCTCTGAGGACAGGATGGAGGAGGGCTACCAGGCTGGGCTGTACCGGCTCATGTATGGCCCGGCCGTGCTGCTTGGCCGAGCTCACGTGGGATGGAGGCGGCTCTCAGGGTTAAGCATTCACAGCCTTGTGAACGAAGGGGGAGTTTCCTGTTGCTGTCGGGCAGGAGGAAACTGCTTCCAGCTGTCAAGGGGAGGGGTGTGGAGTGGGAGACACTGGCCAGGGAGGACGGCTGCAGACTAGATGTGGCTCTGCTGAGCAAGCACCTCCTGGTGACAGGGCTTTGGGGGAGCAAGAAACCCCTGTCCTTGCTCTGGCAGCTGCTATGGTGGCCCTGTAAATTGTCAGTGATGCTTCTGCCCATTCCAAGCCTTCCTGGGTGATGTCTGTGCACAGTGTGGTGGCCCTGGCTGGCTAGCAAAGGTCCCTCTCCCAGGCTAAAGGAGAAGGGAAAACACGCTGTGTGTAGCACTTTGGTCCTGGCACTATATGGGACCCCTCACTGGGGAAGAGGGTGTTGGTAATGTCCATGCCCTTGATTCCCACAGCTGGACTGACTGGGATGCTGTGCCATGAAGTGAGGTATGGGGCCAACTGGGAGCTGATTTAGTGGCACCCACTTGCCTTGTGAATGTGTCTGGCAAGAGTCCAGCAGATTATGGAACCATGGAATGGTCTGAGTTGGAAGGGACCTTAAACCAGTCTCATTCTACCCCCATGCCATGTGCAGGGACACCTTCCACTACACCAGGTTGTTCTAAGTCTTGTCCAAACTGGCCTTGTTCTGAGCTGATGAGAGGCTCCTGTGAGGACAGAGCTTCTGCAGACTGGCAGGGCTCCTTCAGGAGCCATCTCCTGGAGAGGGACTCAAGGCCCACAGCTCATGTGGCTGCAGTTCCTGGCGTCGCAGCCCTCACGCCTGTGGGGGGAGGACTTGGCTACTGCAGGCAGCAGTGCCGAGGTTGTGGCAGTTTGCTGCACGTCTCTGCACATCCTTGGGAGAGGAGCATCTAGCCAGGCTTGTGTGGGTGAGGGGACAGCTGTGCCAGGCTGAATGGGACAAGGGGAATAGCTCACATGGGGCTCTAGGGGGTTTTCTGCCACTTTTCTCCCCGTCTTAGAGCCAAGTCCATCATTGTGCTGGTTCCCAGAGCCCTGAATGTACTGAGGCTGTGCTTCTCTCCTGGCAGCTGGGGAAGGAGGAATGGGGGGGGTGGCTGCTGTGCTCCAGCAGCAGGACCAAGCTCCAGTTGCTGCTCCAGCTGCTGGATCCATGCTCAGTCAAGTGGCACGGGCTTGTCTCCTGCTGCTCTCAGGCATGGAGCTGCTGATGCAGCCCAGCCGGACACACTGGCCCTGCTGACCAAATGGGATCATCTGGATGTCCGAGGCTGTGGGGCTGGACATTGCCAGCTCACTGTGTCTCCTAAGGGGCTGGAAAGTGTCTGTTCAGTTACTGTCCCTTGTTTGCTTGTTAGGTCCCCATCCAGCCCCTTCCTTGGCAAGGAGCAGGTCTGAGAAGTAGATGTGGCAGCAAGCACCTGTCAGGGAAGCCTCCAAGTCTTGCTGGTTTGCAGCTCTGCCAAGTTCTTCCCATGGTGTGGTTTGCCTTGGAGCCACTCCTGGTAGCAGGGTTGGTGCTTGGAAAACTCCGTGGGCCTCTGCTGTAGTGGATGAGCCACTTCTTTCCCCATACACGTCCTGTAGAGGTTGTCTGGTTTTAATGTGTGGTCTTGAGATGCCTCCTTTGGCTGGCTGAGGGTGGAGCTACTCAAGTGGTATTTGGAGCTCACCCTGGAGCCTCCTTTCCCATGCTGGAGACATCTTTGCTCCGTGGACCTTGCACATGGCTTGAAGGAACTGAAGGTTTGTGCTCTGGTTGAGGTAATCCTGGATCATGGACTTCGGCCGTGGCTTTCTTTTCCAGATGCGCTGGTATCCTCCCTCTGAAGCTACCCAGCAAGGATGGAAGTCTCGTCAGTTTTGTTAGTTCATTAGTAAGTAATTAATTACTTTTGGAGTCAGGTCTTTGTCTTGCTCCTCCTTGGACTCTTGTGGGGAGGAGGGATGGGAGCTTGGGCTCAGCCCCACATACCCACCCAAGGATGTGGTTGGGTTTCCCGGATGGGTGAGGGGAGCAGAGAGACCCCCTGAGCCATGGGGTGGGGAGGGGGCCGTGGGACACACTCAGCACACAGATCCAGCTGGCCCCGCTGACCGCACTCGTCTTCCACAGTGTCTCTCCTCGGCTTGTGTTCCTCCTCCCTGCCTCTCCGCAGAGGGATGTGCCAGGGACGATTGCTCCGACTCCTCTGGATTTGGTTTCCGGCCAGCAGACAACGCGCCCGGCCCCGCCACGCTGCCCCTGGGGCTGCCAGCACCCCCTTCCCCGGACTGTGAAGCCGCCGCGGCCCCAGCCACAGGCTGTGCGCTGCCTCCATCCCTCTCTCCATCCATCCGTTTGTCCCTCCCTCAAGCCATCCCCAGGACCTCCTCCCTGACCGAGCTTTGCCATCCGGCTGCACTGAAACCCAGCCGGGGGCTAGGTCCTGGGCTTCCCCGGGCTCGCCCTGCCCCGGGGGCAGCTCGGCTGAAGGAATCGAAAGGCAAAATGGGTTTTGCATGTTTTCTGGCATGAATTAAAACACTTAACTTGTGTCTGTGTGAGTGTAAGTTTGTTTGTTCTAGCGTTTGTGTAACCGTTAGCAACAGGTCTTGGCCCAACGGATTGATCCATCAAGGTTTTCCTCTTGCTTCGGTGAAGACTTGGCTTTGAGAAATACTAACTGTCCTTGTCTCACCCCTTCTCCCACCTTCAACCTCCCCTCCCCGGGATGACCAGAAAAATTTGAAAAATGCTTTTTTCCACCCCCCCCCCCCTTT